>PNEQ01046302.1:0-67862 GCA_003012365.1 Medauroidea extradentata
TATATATATATATATATATATATATATATATATATATATATATATATATATATACATACATATGTGTATATATATGTGTGTGTGTATAGGTATATGTATACGTATATATATATACATACATGTGTATATATATATGTGTGTGTGTGTATAGGTATATGTAAACATATATATATGTATACATATGTATATATATATTATATATATGTGTGTGTATGTATAGGTATATGTGTACATATATATATATATATGTATACATATGTGTGTGTGTATATATATATATATATATATATATATATATATATATAGAGAGAGAGAGAGAGAGAGAGAGAGAGAGAGTTCACACATTTTCGGAGGAAGGGGTCGGGGTTTCACCCTCAAACCCCCAAACCCTAATCCCTGGGTGCGACACTGGGCTATCACCACGCAAAATTAACACACTTGGCTCTGACTCATCCTTTATATTTGTTGTAGAGAAAACAAGGGATGTTAGTGGTGAAGAGAAGGGGGGCGACTGGTAGTAATATTACATTATAATACAGCATATTAGAAATCATTGTTAAAAACTGTAATAAAAAATTCAATTTAAAGAATTCTGGCATTTCATGTCTTCTCTAAACCTTTCCAAGATAGTTTAACGCATGAGAGCGTTTGAGAGTGAAACAGAGAGTGCCTTGCATCCTGTTACACCCCTCTCTCGCCATGTTTGTAGTTCAGCCACGAGCAGTTATGTATCAAACAAAATGAAAGGTTAAACTGGTATGGTAACTGGAAAACAGATCTAACAAATCATCTAAAAGCTACTAAAATTTTCGCAAAAATTATAATTTTTCTGTACGGGCTGTTCGCGATAAAGTGAGCACTCTTGGAAATCGTCTTGTCTACAACAGCTACTCACGGGATTCGTGTATGCCGTAAATAATCTAGGAGCATGAGGTGGAACTTTATATACTTCGTAAATGTTTTCAAGGCTAATGTTATTGCCTTTATATTTACAAGAATTTTATCTTATTTATCTGATTGTATTTCCGCCAACAGATAACAGCACATCACATTTTATTAGTTTCAGATTTATGCTGGGATCACAGCAACACGGCAGACGCAACGCGAATAAAATAACTTGTCAGCCAATCAACAACGAGACGGATGCGGTGATGGCATAGAAACCTCAGCGCTGATTGGCCGACACCTTTTGTTATTTGCGTCGCGGCATTCGCATCGTGTCCGCCGTGCCATTGTTTATTCAAGTGTAACAATGTGGAGAAAAACTTTTTTTTTCTCGACGAATAACCAGTTTTCGTTGCCATATTCTAAAGTATAACTGCCTACATAAAAACAGTACGACAAACATAGTCTATATCAATAAGATAAAATTCTTGTAAACATAAAAGCAATAACTTTAGTTTTGAAAATATTTACGAAATTTTTAAAGTTCCACCTTATGCTCCTAGATTATTTACGGCATACACGAATCCCGTGAGTAGTTTTTCATACATAATAGGTTAGAAAATGATTTTTCTAATTGATGTGATGCTTTGAAACTACCTTTCCGTCATTGTTTGAAGTATTTTTTTTCGTACATTGACGCAAGTGGGTACATGTGGAAAACTTTCGTAGAAAAAACGTATACGAACACACTGTACCGCATTTTAAGAGTACGGTAGGCGGCACCCTTAAGGGCGTCGGACCCGTAAAATTCAGTATTTTTGTACTTGTGCCAAACACTGTTCAACTTTTGCACATCAAATAACACGTAATTTTCCCTAATAAACAAAAATAGGCCCCATACATTTTGCATAATCACTTATCAAAGTCACTAAATTGCCATTGCGATGTAGCCAAAATCAAAAATAGTAATTAACTAATGAATTTAAAATTACAGGAACTGAAAGTCAGTGTATCAATGCATTTTATGGCATGTTTGACAAAAGTTAGTTTTGAAAATTTCCGTAGTAGCCAAAAGTCAAAGTTATGCAAAAACCTACACACTTTCATCAATTATTAAAACATACAAAAATGTATTGCTTTGTATTTACAAAAGTGTCTTGAAGTAGCTCACATTATTAAGTATCAATATGAATTATTTTATTTTTGCAAGTTAATTATTTTTTATTATTTTGGCTACACCACAACTGCCATTTTGTGACTTTGATAGGTGATTATGCTAAAACTATGGTACCTAATTTTTTTTATTTGGGGAAACGACATGTTATCCGATGTGTAAAAGTTGAACAGTGTTTGGCACAAATATAAAATTTCGAATTTTTACGGGTTAACGTCTTTAATGTGTTTTCTTTTCGCAGATAGCCAGGATTTTTTTAACTCTGAGCACCCCCTCCCTTTTTTAAGATCAGATTTATTTACTTTTTCAATTTTTTCTAATTTAACTTTTTATTAGCACTATTCACTTTATAATACATAATTCATTTTAAAATTTTCTTTTAAACAATGAAATTTTTTGTGTGTAAACGCCTTAAAACGCACCATTTTGCATCTCTAAAATGGAAATTTTCCTGGGGGAGAACCCCGGGACCCCCCGCTTTTGGCTTGGGCTGTATGTATACACACTTTTTAAGGTATAGGCCCACCCCCTTTCCGCAATGCTGGATCCATCACTGCTACGGCCGTAGAACAGGTCTGGACACTCGCCTGGAAACTTAACCCCCTTGTTGTTTGGCTGTAGGTCACCAAGTTACCGATAATGGCGCTGTAATCCAGGCGGTCGAGCTCAATCTCCACCCACTTACCTCCCACTAAGATAAACAATTTATTAAAACGTATTTTTATTAATTTGTGAAATATTTTCTTTGCTCACAATTTTAAATGTGGCTCCAGAAATCTTTATTTACTTTATAATGTTAACAATGGAAAAAAAGTGGGCGGAGTTTAATTCCGACCGCCCGGATTGCAGCGCCAAAGAGTACAACATGCTCCATAACTAGGCGACCTACTGCCAAACATGGGGTCAAGCAAAATACATTGGTAGATAGGCGAGTGTGCAGACCTGTTCTTCTACGACTGTGGTCACTGCAGACGTTCAATGTCACAGTCACCTAGTTCTGATTAGTCTAAATAAGTAACGCCTCTACGCTGCCAACATCCGCGAAGCCGAGATGCTGATATTCACGTGAGGCACTGGAACAAAGCCGTGCAAAAATGTTTTTGCGAAAACTACCGGGCCCTATAAATAAGTAAACAGACTGTGAACGCGTACAATATTTTCGAAAATAAATTTGGATTTACAACCCGCTGCAATACACTTCGAAAATTCTCACAGCCACGTAGCCGTCTGCCAAGGCCTCGGAACGCCATGCAGAGCTTCGGCCGTTATCGGAGTGTTCGAAAACTGCTCGCCGCACGTAAGTGATGTGTGCTGAGGAATAGCGTTTCAAGTACATTACACGTGTGCATACCAATTCCGAGATCAACACTATTCATTAAAACAGTGGTTCCCAAACTGGGGGGTCGCGACCCCTAAAGAGGTCGCCGGCTGTTTCGAGAGGGGTCGCGACAGGCCTCCAAAATAAGTTTTTAAAAATAGAAAAATACTCCATTAAATTGAAAAATTTTAAAATGAATATCTGAACAAATGACTGAACTTAAAATGTAAATTAATACTAATTACTGAGACAACAAATGTGTGCGTAAATAATATTTGTTGAAATGGAGGAGATCGCAGTTAAATATGGTACACAAAAAGGGGTCGCGGTTTAAAGTTGTACCCTAAAGGGGGTTGTAAGGTCAAAAACTTTGGGAACCACTGCTTTAAAGCATATTTTCTAGTGGCCGAAAACGGCGAAAAATATGAGTTTTTGCCGTCTTTTTTATGTATGTAAATCTTTGAAAAGAATCTTTTAAAAGGTTTACGCGAGTACAATAACGCTTTATACTTAATATTACGTCATAAAATAATATGGTCACCGCTAAAAGTTCCATAGAGGCGAGTTATCAGCTAGAAGACTGTGCGCCAGTTCAGTGACTTGCACCTAGAGTCTAGTGTGAGGCGTGATGCTTGTACTGTCTCGTCTTTACCGTTTCCGCAGTTCTAGGCCTCGAACGCGCAACACACATTCAACCACACGGCCATATTGGATTTTCTTTTTTATTTTTGCATTTATTTAAATTCTGGGGGAGAAAATGAGAAATGTGTTGTGATTTCTATTTACCTTGTGCTACATCACAAACACCGCAGTTCAACATTTAACGCTTATTGAAACCGTAATTAATCCAGAAATTGTTTTAAATATATTCTTAATTTTTTGAACTGACCGCGGCCTAAATATACGTTACAAATTCTATTGCGATGTTTGTTTGTAACGCAAGGTAAAATTCACTCTATAATTGCAAATTTCAGATCGTTTTCATCTCAGAATTTCATAAAAGCGAAATATAAAATATTCCAGTAATGTGACTGCTGCCGAGCCTTGAACCTTTTTAATGGTGAGGAAAAAAAAAAAGGAGTATTTTGAAATTCCAGTGAGAACTCTGGGCCTGAAACTCATCTTGCATTATTAAAACAGCTATGGCGACGAGAGAGAAAACTAGTGTGGTGCGGCAAGTACAGCAATCAGCTGCGCAGTAAAGTGCAGAATGACCTTGGCTTGCAGGCTACAGGTGAATGTGGAACAGCAGGTCTACGCCACACGACTGTGCCTGGGGCGCTTACAGGACTAGACAGGACGCGACAGGCCGGGCCGAGTTGCTGCTCGCACTGCTTCAAGAAGATGAACAAGAAGGCTTACACACTCTCGTATACAAGCTTCATGAAGGTCCGTTTGTGTGCTTGCTTGAATGTGCTTATACGCGTAAAATTTACTAAGTATGAGAGTCCTATTTTAGATTTATTTTTATTTTTGGTACGTTTTTTTACTACCATCATCATTAACAAGGACACAGAATTTGTAATTGTTAATTATAAAATACATCAATTACATAAAGGATGTGGCTATACAAAGCTTCAGTTCGTGTTCTTATACTCTAAAATAGACAATATCAGGATAAATATAACGTACGTAAATGTGTCAAATAAAAATATAAACAAACAAACTACTTGCACAAGAAGGTGCATGAAAGTTATTACCGCCTCTAACGATTCTAACTAGACTGCAAGACCTTGCATGCTCGCTACTGGCATACAAATCGGCCAGTCACACGACGCATGCATAGATATAATGGTTTATCCCGAAAATTGTTTGTGCAAATACATCCTTGAAAATCCTGTAGTTTTTTGTCTTGTACGTATATACGTCTGACACAACGTAGATGTCTGCAGACCAATAACAGGCATCAAATATTAAAATAACGGGGTTCACATTGGCTCCGTCAAATAGGGTAACAGCTCCACGTACAAGCGAAAGCAAACAACCAAGTTTTCCCGTCATAAACTATCATCTCTAACAATGCGCGTCGCCTTGAAGGAGTAGGTGCACACCTTCTTGTTCCAGAAAGATAACCATGAGTCCTGGGCTTAACACTACAAGAAACAGTCAGAGACAACGGGTAGAGACCGGAGAAATGTGCGTGTGCACTGACTTGTAGACTAGCCTTCACGAATACCTGAGTATTCAAGCAGACAAATACGGTTCGTTGGCTGCTCGCTGACACTATGAAATGGGCCCGCATTTAGTTACGTTGTTGTTGGCTCATAGACTTCACGGTGGTGTCAAATAAGCTAACGGCCAATCGTGAAAGTAGCTGAAATTCTAGCTTGTGTCTAAAAGAAAACGCGCATTTTTCAGGTATCTAACAACGGGAAATCGTGGGTAAAATGAACTGTTTGCTAGACTTCAGCATACTGTGTATAACGCCGATATTAGCAATCGTTAGGGCCATGAACATTTCGTCAAAAGAACTTTGCCCCAGTTGGTTTCACGTGCACGTCTGCAGCTCGGTTATTGGCAGCGTGTCTTTGTAAACTGACGTCTCTCATTTAAATGTGCCAATCACAATTAGGTTACAGCAAAAACACACGTCTCTGATTTGCGGGTAGAAGACAAAAACACGTAGAAGTTAAAATATATTTTTCACTAGAGCCACGATTTTATGGTGAAAATATTTTGCAACATATGGTTTCAATGCGTTATGTGTAGGGACCCTTGTTTTTCGCGAAATGAATTTTGCCCCACTTTGTTTCAGTGCCTTATGTGCACGCCTGCAATTCTGCTTCATGGTTATTGGCAGCGTGTCTATATTGAAGAGCCGTATCTCTTTTGACTGAGCCAATTACAACAATGGTCCTGCTTCACCACGAAGCAGAACTGCAGATGTGCACGTGCGGCACGGAAGCAAAGTGGGGCAAAATTATTTTCGCGAAAAACCAGGGTTTCTAACAATACTTAGAAATCATCATCCCTAGCTATTGTTTATTTGGAGCACTAATTCTCTCTTCAAGAAGACCAGAATTTCACACAAAACGTGTGCGATTTGTCCCAAAACTGTTCATACTAATTGCATCATCCAAAAATAGTATGATAAAGGTACTACGATTTATTGGAGACTACAGTCGCTTATGAAAACCACGCGAGATCCAGTCGATAGAGTAGACATCACTCTGAAATCGGGCAAGAACCTCATAAAGTCTACCGATCCACAAATATTACTAGGTCTACCCTGCTCGAGAGTAGGGTAGATAGACAGCAGCAGAAATTTAAACGAGCGTAAAAAGTAAACAAACAGAGGCTCCCGCGTGTGTACATAAAACTAAATATGTTGTAAGGCGTTTGAGCACATGTTTACGAAAAATACGATTTTGGGATCTAGTATTTTTTGTCGGACGAGAAGACTGGAGGAGTTGATCAAGTAAAAATAACGCTAGAGAACGAAATTCTGGTATGAAATAAATTTTATAGTTATTAATTGCTAGGCCTTAGAAATACATAATTTTTTTTAACATTTTAAATTTAAATTCATACAGTAAACTCTCGATTTATGCAAAAAGCAGCGGTTATGTCAGAGATTTTTTTTTCAATTTGCAATATATTTTGGGGGTTAGCTGTAGCATTTCTGTACAGAAAACATTACTTGTACGCAATTGTAATGCCATATAGTATATTGTACCAAAAAATAAGGATACTATACACTATTCTAACCTGTCATAGTAACTCAGGTGTGCTAGGTTGGCGGCTGAAATATACCGCTTCAGCAGAATGTGTATTTTTTTTTAAAGGCCGCCAACAAACTACTCCTCGAATTCATGTACGCTCGAAAATAAATCCTTAAACATCCAGCGACTGAGTATATCCAGTCAACGTGACCAATACTACCGAGTAAAATTATACCTACTACGTTTTCGTAAACGCTTTATGTTCACTCAAAACATTTTTGCGATTTTCCAGTGTCTCATAGAGATAGTAGATGGGTCTATACTCTCGTATAGCTTCTGCACATTTTGACAGTACTTTCTGTTAACGTTATGTAATATCAATCACAATGCAATACTTTTTGTACATGGGCTACGGTAAAATCGACATCTCGGGTTCATTTTATAACAAAAAAAAATATGCCGACAAGCAAAATATGAAACAATAACAACGCAAAAATCATAGGTCTTCAGGAGTGCTAAAATGTGCTTAAGAGGGTGTGGTATATAATTCAACACTAAAAGCATTAATCTATAATTGTAAGATTCATGAAGACAATTTGCAAAAATTAAACAATAGCAATCCTAGACAATAGTTGAAGTCAACGTTTTAAACAAAATTGTTTCCAGTGTTGCAAACTTCTGAGGCACAATCTCTGACGCCGGAACCTCGTGCATTTAACTGCGGCGCAAGAGATCACGCGTAACGAATGAGTAATTTCGGATAAATATTTACTCGTGAAGTTGGCAAATACCATTATCTAGGATTGTCATTAAGTATTTTATCCATATTGGCTTCGAAAAAAGCGTAGAAATCAATTGATGATTTCAGCATTTATTTATCTTGGTACCCCGCACTTGTAAGTTATCTGAACACAGCCTACCACAGTTGTGGCATATCCACCCTCACCTCTGCTCTCTTGCATCCTAATATATTATAAATGTCCTGGAACCCGGTGGGCACCGCGATTGGCGTAGCGATTAGAGCATTCACCTCGCACCAAGGCGATCTACGGTTGATTACCGGCGGGGTCGGTCCCCGGATTTTCGCATGTCGGAATCGTACCGGACAATACCGCTGGTCGGCAGCTTTTCTCGGGGATCTCCCGTTTCTCCCGCCCCTTCATTCCGGCGCTACTCCATACATCATGTATGTCATTTCTCACCAGCGCTAACGATATCGATGCTAAGCGCTGACCAAAATCTCTCACTCACTCCATACTCACAGGTCACGTCCCACCAGCGCTAAATCTCTTCACATTTCTTCACTGGAGCCCGATGTCACATCACGTTTTATTTATTTCCAAACTATGTCCTTTTGCGTTGGATGTTATCGTTACTGTTCTTAGTAAAAGAATAAAATAAGAAACCTACTCGGCACATGAAGCTGTAAAACTGAGCAGGAAATGTTATCCTGTTACATCCAAAACATCAGAGCATCTGTCAAGTGAGCTCCATAACGATTACGTAACAAAGGATGCCCCTCAGGTCAAATGAAAGTAAACGGGTCTGGCATCCTTTATCAGAGTCCCCAGAAAATACTTCAATGTGGTTGCGCAGCCTATAAACGAGGTTGTGTGTGTGTGAGTTCAGCTAATGTGCGGTCATGAGTCTGCTTGTGAAAGGCAAGTGTGCGCGCCGAACAAGGCTATGAAGAAAGAACTTACAGACTGGGTGATTCCTGAATCAGCGGTAACTATCAACAATTAGGCATTTCAGTAAAAAATAATTTGTGATTAGGACATTGGAAATGGAGTTTCATAATGAAATAACTTAACTGTACCATTTGTAAATAATTACGTGTACTGTGGTTACTAGCAGTGAATTTTGAGCGATAGACAGTGAACGGAAGAAAGGTCTTTGGGTTAGCCTAGGCAGGGCGAAATTTTAGGTTGTGGAGTTCAAACCGTACCCCAAGTGAAGTATTCATGATTCCAAAAGTTACGAGACCCTGAATTGATGGTAGATTTTTAGACGTAACCTGACAATCGAGAAAACTTACTTTACCCCAACAGGTTTCTTAATATAACCACCTTCTGAGGATAATTTGGACCTACACTACACTTAAACATTGCCTATTGAATACAAACTCGTGCAAGACATATTCTAACAATTGTACCGGAGTAGTGAAATACCGAAGGCTCCCTGGTCACAATTTGACCTGATATATATA
The DNA here is from genome assembly GCA_003012365.1 of Medauroidea extradentata. Taxonomy (NCBI): domain Eukaryota; kingdom Metazoa; phylum Arthropoda; class Insecta; order Phasmatodea; family Phasmatidae; genus Medauroidea; species Medauroidea extradentata. Next base: position 9,249 of record PNEQ01046302.1, read on the forward strand.
TTTTTTTTTTACGTTTAAAAAGAAACCTGTAAGAACTGTTAGCCGTAAATGATAATGTCGTTTAATACGTTTTTTTTTTCTGACAGTTACAAGCTGTAGAACCTCTTGTCGTGTTGGGGTTTCCTCGGTTAGAATTCATTTCGTGTAGCACTGTAGTGGCTGGGAGCGAGGCACGGCCGGACTGACAAGTGCACACGGTGTACAGTGACGTCACTTCCTGTGCGGGACATTCCTTGTGCACGGGTGCGGAGTTCCTGTGTGCGGGTGTAGCTTGCAAGTCGAGCCGTGTTACCTGCATACCACCTTCTCTACCTGTGCAGTGCAGAGTGCGGTCACCCAGTTACAGCAAACCAGCTCACAACACAGTTCCAACCCGACTTTTAAAAAAACTGAGAACCATATTTCAGTCGATTTTTGCCGAAGGTGCCCGAAGTGGATTCAACGTCGTAACTGCCAGCTTTACAGAAGTAATAAACCGTCATTTTACACATTGCTCATGTTGTAGTCATTTCAGACGACGCAATTTTGTATGACTTATTTTTAAGTTGACTGTACATCCTGTACTAAAGTATTGAAAACCAATTTTTTTAATGCAAATTTATATTACAAATGAAATTGTTATAATATGAATCACATTTCGTTGGTACAATATAAATTATGAATCACATTTCACTGAATACTAATTTCAGGTGTTTCAAGTGAATATTTATAACAATACTCCAAAAGACCGCAGGATTATCACCAGAAAAATTCAAACGCAGGAATTAAAATATTGTAATTTCTCGATTTTCCAAGAGAAAAATTATGTACCGGTAAGTTTTCGTTTTTCATATTCAAGCTGTGAGGGGCTTGGTTCCAGCTCAACTACATTGTGAACAAATTGACATGCAACTTCTACTAAACAAACCGCCTCTAAACTCTACATGTTCTATGTTCCGTGAAGTGTTCAAGTTCCTACTGTGTACGATACCAGTTGCCAAGCTAACGTTGGCATTGACTGGTATCGATTTCAACTCACTTGAAAATGCAGCTGATAATTTAGGCTAAACTGAAGTTTTTATTCTAGTAATGAAACGACTTAACACACGCCATTTCATGGTGACAGTGAACTCGCATTATTTGAAGGTGACAGCCCTCGCAAACAAATCGAATGACCAACAACAGCTGGCAAAATAAAAATGGCCAGTGAGAAAAAAACGATAGACGATAGACAAACGATCAAAGCCTAACAATATGTTGGAGCCAAGATAAGCTACGAGAACAATATGGCGGATGGTGGCACTACAACCACACGGTCTCGAATCCCAGTTTTCTGTCTACTGACGTGTTGAACATAATTTTAACCTGCGAAACGTTGAACAGCTAAATATGAAAGTATCAATACACGTAAATAGCCGCCCCCATTCCACCCGTTCCTCTATCGACAACCTTTTCATTCGACAGATTCTACTCCGATTCCACTCAAGCCTTTCTTTCTCCTCTTGGAAGCAGGGGGAAGGCAGTGTAACAATGTAAGTGAACACAGTAATAAGTGTATTAGTGTGTGTATAAAATAATGAAGTTGCTGCAAATTGTGTTTTTAAATGTCTCTCCTCTGGAAGCAGAGGAAAGGCAGTGTAACATGTAAATGAATACAAAAATTTAGACGTTGTTACAAATGGTATCATTAAATGAGTCTTCTCTTTGGAAGCAGAAGGAAGGCAGTGCAATATTGTAAACTAATACAATAATTAGTGTATGTTAGTGTATTTATAACTAGAGACTGGAAAATTTCGCGAATTCAATTACCTGTACTATGCGTACTCAAGCCACGACTATTCGTCAACTGGCTGCTACTCAGTGGAACAGCAGACAATGAACGAATAAATGGGGCTTGAGTATGCATAGTACAATGGATTCTAGCCTACAGGTCATTGAATTCGCGAAATTTTCCCGTCCCTATTTATAACATAATTAAAATAGAGTGCATATTTAAATGTGAAAATGTGCCCAATTGATTCGATAACAAAGTTGCATGAACTGAGAAGACATGACTTGCATATTAGGCTGTGTAATACTTGTCAGTGATATGTAGAGCCAGTGATTTTTGGTTAAAATAATTCTGCAACAACTTGTTTCAATGCCTTACATGCACACCTGCAACTCTGGTTCGTGGTTATTGGCAGAATATAATAGAGCAGATGCGTGGCTCATATAACTGCACCAACCAGAACAATTGTTGCAGAATTCTTTTCACAAAAATCTCTGGCTCTAGTGATATGATGTTAGTCACCTATAGAGACCTGAAAATCTCGCGTTTTCTGTCAGGCACAAGCTAGGATTCCAGCAACTGTGAGTTCGTGCTACTTCCACAATTGGCCGTTGACTTATTTGACAACTCCTGCAGGTCGCTGAACTAATAATAACAATGTAACTAAATGAAGGCCCATTGCACTGTGTCAGCGAGCAGCCAATGAACAGCTACTGTCTGCTTCAGAACACACATATTATTGAAAGCTAGCCTACAGGTCAGTGAACCCGCGAATTTTTCCGGTCTCTCACTATAAATACATCTGCAATTCAGCTTCATGGTTACTGGCAGCGTGTCTATGTGTATAATTTGACTGAGCCAATTACAATAACGTTCCTGCAACAACACACGTCTGTGATTTGCCGATAGAATACCAAGACTCGTGAGAGTACAAAAAAAATATCCAATCACTGACCACGTAGCAGAATTGCAGATGTGCACGTAAGGCACTGAAACAAAGTGGGGCAAAATTCTTTACGCGAAAAACAGAGGTTCCTAATTATAATATCAGATATTGTTCTAATCAATAAATCTGCCCATAAAACGAAGTCCATCCCTAGGCGCCCTAAACTATATGATTCCTAAATGTATACCAACTCGAGAAAGTGAAAAATTTATTTTTGTGAAATAACCTAAGAATTGCAGCATTTCAGAACCGACTTAGGCTATAATCGGCAAAACTCGGCTCAGGTAGATTCTCAGTTTTGGACATAGAGTCACGGTTCTGTTTTATGCTCTTTGAGAGAGGCAATCACGACAGCAAATAAGTAATACAAATAGACCAGAAAAATACGTGTTTTATTTTGACGCAAGCTAGCATTCAAAGGACTGTAAGTTCGTGTCACTTCTGTAACTGTTTGCAGTTGACATAGGTACTTGACACCTCCTAGATGGCACCGAGCTAATAGCAAAGAAGCAACTAAATGCATGCTAACTCATGTGGTGTAGCTGTATCTGCGAGCAGCCAATGAGTAGTTGTTGTGTACTTCCGTAAACATGTATTCTTGCAAGTGAACGGTCGTCACCTGATATTAGTTTAAAGTCGTCGCAATGCGCTACCCGGCGTGCTCGAGTTTGTAGAAGCTTGCTACACAATAGTTAGCCGCCGGGGGCAAAACAAACATCAACAGTACTGGTCAAGCTAGGAGTCCAAAAATTTGACTTCGAAATGGTCGAAACAGATTTTATATCGACACAGAAATGTACTTGGTGTGAGGAATAGCTGATGCAAATTACCATTACATGGACATGTACAGTAAGTATTTTCTTATTGATTTCATTCAAGCATATAGTTCTTACAGAACACTACCTTGGGTCTGAATATCATCCGTGATAAATAACTAATTTGATGTATAAGCCATTGGCATTTACTTTGAAGCTCGACAAGACATGCCAAAATCATAATCTACTTTCATATTCTAATCACCATATTTATAACGATTTCTGGTATGGCAACATTGACAAAATTCATATTTTGTATGTTCCTGCTGTCAGTGGCGTTACCCTTAATGATTTTTTTATATTAGGTTCAAGTCTGTGTTTGACATATATATATATATATATATATATATATATATATATATATATATATATATATATATATATATATATATATATATATATATATATATATATATATATATATATGAATTAGTTAGTTTTAATTTTTAATGGTTTCGCGTGTCTTTCACATTGTGACGAATGTTGCGCAACTTGTAAAAATAATTAAATAACAGATGTCGTTGAATTAAACCTCTACAGTTAGAATGAGTGTGAGTCTTTTTATCTGCTAAATATCTCATAATTTTGGTAACTTTGTAAGACTGGAAAACATGTACAGCGTCCCAAGAAAGTGAAAATAAGTTCTCAAACGTCACTTAGATCAAAATACAAATCTACCTTTTCGACCATAGACAAAATTTTGCCTTTAAAATGTACATTTACAGAAGTGTATTAATTTTATTTATATTGGCCTCATTAAAGACGGAAAACTAATGTGTGTCCACCAAATTAATGCTATTGGGCTCTCTGACTCAGACATTAAGGTTTTTATAATAGTTTCTTTCCTAACTCACCGGTAACGCAACAATTGTTTAAGGCTCCTGGTCTGAGATGTAAAGTAAGGAAGGTTACTTAACATAGTTCTGTTTATTTTGGATGCTCCTTAATCCATCTACTGCCATGCTCATTACGATAAAACGCTCACGTTTGCCCGAACAACAAAGGTTCATTACAGTAATTCAACGGAATATACATACATTTTTACGGTGGATTTCCAGTCAGCAGAATTTTGGTAATACTGTCAAGAGTCATTTTGCCTAAATTTCTAACAACTACGCAATTTTATTTGCACATGCAAGTGAAGTGATTGGCATATTCGGACCAAGCCGCGACTCTTTTAACACCTACAAGCAATTTTGTTGCAGTATAAGCAGTTTCGTGTCGAAAGCCTATTCCACACAGCCATATTTCTTGTACAGGAAAGTCAGCATAAACAATTACAAGAAAGGGAACAAACACTAACGTTCTACCAATAAATATATCATTTTATAAGGTCAACTTTCTTGCATAAGGTGTACACCATTTGTATATTGAGTGCAGGTTTTCAAGCTGGATTTGAGGGGAATTTGGGGTAATATGAGCGATATGTATTGTACCTGTGCCAAACAAAGGTTACAAAATAAAAATTTAAATATTGTTGGTATTAGATAAAATTCTGGATCAAGTGACGCGAAACAGGACGTTGCAATATTTCTTCAGTTACTTATTTAGTTCAACTAAGAGCTATTTATTTTGAAATATTTCGTCTCTGTACCGCAAAGCGGTGTGATAAGAAACACAGGGGTGAATAGAAACACAATTTTTAACTTAAATTTTCGGTATTAATTCAGTTTTTAGGTAGGCAAGTTAAAACAGTTTGCAAACAGTAGTTTTATAGTAATCTTTTTTTTTTTATTTAGGAAAAGGTGTTAGCTAGGAATTTATTTTTAATTTTGTTTCTATTCACCCCAGTGTTTCTAATCACACCGTTTTATGGTAAGCTATTTCGCTGGAAATAAATTGCGTATAAAAACTGTCAGTTGTTTCCATTCCACTTCCAGACCTACATCAAAGATAACGAAAAATTGAACCACATCCCTGTCCCTCACCAGCCAGTATACAAGTCCTTGTATGCTTGTCACTATTATAATCGGTAGCTGTTCACACTTCACACGACACAAGTTCTCAACAAGTCGATGTGAACAAGACGGTGTTTGCTTTTATGTACAAGAAAGGTGCCCGAGTGTACCATGTACTGCGTTTTATGCTAGAGTCACAATATCGCGACAGACGCGACGTGAATTACATTTGTTAACCAATCAGGGTTGACATTTAAGATATTTTAATTTTATTCGTATCGCAGACGCGACAAAGCTGAAAAACATAATTTAATTTTGAAGCCAAATGTCGATGAAACTGATACGTTGGTAGCAATCTACGTTTATTTATTAATTTTACAAGAGACTTTTGTTATTATAAGCAAATCATAACTTTTTTTAAAGCAAAAGTGTAATTGTCACTTCATTTTTACATTTGGGAATGCCAGTGGGTCTTTATATAATTAAAAATAACCGAAGAAAAAAAAATTAAAATCTGTAAACATCTATGGCTGTGTTACTAAAGGTTAGTATGTAGTGGCAAGGAACAGTGTTTACATTCAACTTTTTTTCAGGCACACGGCAGATGAACTAGTGTTCGCAATAACTAAAATATGTATTGCCGCAACGTGCTATTTGCGTTGAGTCTATCGCGCTATTGTGATTCTAGCATTATCGCTCCTCTATCAGCTGGCGATGTTGTACAGACAGCAACAAAGGCTTCCGATTTATCGAAAAAAAAAAAAAAAAATGTCATTGCCTGAAAATTAGAGTAACGAAATAATTGTGAATTAATTCGGCACAAGGTTTGAACCAACCCCATAGTTTACTCGCGTCAAAGGATTCACGAGAAGCAGGCCTACTTCTCAATTACTCCTGGCTGCCTTGCTCGTGAGCAGGGCAAGTTGCTAGTAGAAGATGAAACTGACCAATTGTCGTGAAAAAAAAAAAAAAGCTGTAAACAGTAGACATAACAAAGAGCAAAACGAATATTACACGTAACACATATGCTTTGGACGTCGCATTTAAGTATGTAGGATTGATATTTACATTCCCACTATTTTAAGAGACCGTGTTACATAATTCAACGCTATAAGCATTAACCTATAAATGTACGTTTCTTGAAGCCAATATGCAAAAATTAAACAATACTAAACCTAGACAATAGTTTTAGCCAACGTTTTAAACAAAATAGTTTCCAGTGTTATGAACTTCCGAGGCAGAATCTCTGACGCCGGAACCTCGTGCATTTAATCTTCGGTGCAAGAGATTACGCGTTACGAATGAGTAATTATGGATAAATATTTACTCATAAAGTTTGCAAATACCCTTATCTAGGATTGTCATTGAGTATTTTATCCATATTGGCTTCGAAAAAAGCGTAGAAATCAATTGATGTTTACAGAGTTTATTTATCTACCACGCACTCTTAAGGCGCCCGCCTACTGGTCGTGTGTGTACGGTGCCAAAGGCGACGTTGACTGGCTCATCTGGTGCGGTATCACCTCTAGCACAAGACACTGAAACAACGTGCAGTGGTATCGTAGATCCCTCGGCTGACACTTTCAGTGTTGACTCCATCTTTTTGTTGGCGAATAAAGTTTTAATCAAAGTCCATTGCATGTTTCTACAGTAGTTTCACACGAATCCCTTGAGTAGTTTTTCAGATATGAACAGGTTGAAAAAAAAAACTGTTTTTAGACATTTTGAGGGGTTCCGTGATGATTTTCCTAATTGAGATGATGCTTTGAAACTATCTTTCCGTCATCGTTTGAAGTGTGTTTTCTTTTCGTACTATGAATCAGTGTGCACATGTGGAACAATTTCGTTTGAAAAAAAAAAAAAAAACTGAAACGCATTTTTAACGCGTAAAATAATTGTAATATTTTTACTGTAAAATGCCGCATCCACGTGTTGTAGCGTACAAGGCGCAGCACAGTGTGGGGTAAAAGCAGAGCAAACACACACTCGGAGAAGGTACAGACCAAAGATGCGCTGATATTTTCGGCACTTGGCTGTGGTTCAACGACCGTCCAAGGGCACACACACATCGTGTGCAAACGCCACGTTGGCCTGCCAACCTCGCACTTAACGTGGGTGGTACGCTAATATGGATACCTGCCGCCTCCTCTTAACGGCGTCTGCTTCCCTCCCTGCTCTTATAGTGTGTTGACGATCATTACGACTATCCCCTGTCTCGATTAAGAGCCCGTGTCACTAAGCATGCTGGATTTTTCTTTATTTCTTCCTGATTACAAATTTAGCAATATTTATTTGAAAATATTTCAATTGGAACTTACCTAATTGCATCACCTTTCATTACACATGCTGTATTCAAAATGTCACAGCACACTTAGGAAATAAATTAGGATAATTCAGAAATAACGATAGTATGATCTCCAACCTTTTAATGATAACAAACAAGTCTCCTAGTACTAATTAAGTCCATAGACTAAATACGTAACTAAACATACAATTTAATGTTTCTATTAAGATACGTGGCCGGTTATTAGTCACGTCCTCAGTTTATAAAACGTAAATCGACAACTTTAATAAGAAAATAGGTGACTTAGCCTCTTAAGTCCACGCCTGGTAGTTTAAGTGATTTTTTAAATTTTTGTAGAAAAACGTTTTCATTTTGAAGAATCCCTACATTATTTTCTAACCGATGTATCATAATTTATGCCTAATGGTTTTCAAGATTTTTTAACCTCAATTATCACCGATTTTTTTTTTTTACAAAAATAAGCTAAAATCAAACAAAGTTTTTTTTTGAACGAACGATGCATTATTTTGCAAAACATCCGCCTAGAAGTGTGCATTGTACGACACCTGTTAGGTTTGAATTTTTCAAAACATTATGTTTAAAGTCTTAAATTTTTTACACCAGTGTGAAAGAAAAACTATCTAGTATGGTTTCATTTGTGCATTACAATATGCCTCTCACAACACACACATCAGCTTCGCGCTAAAAAACTGGTTTATATTTTATATTACTGCTGCATGTTAAATATACCTAACTATGTTGAAAGTCTCTTCCTATTTTACTTAGCCTATTAATTGTGATAGTTAACTGTGGGTTTGTCGTTTTTTTTTTTTTTAATTTGTATAATTTTTAAGAATGACTACTTTGATAGCTCACGATTTTTCGCGAAAAGAATTCTGCAACATGTTGTTTCAATGCCTTGTGCACATATGCAGCCCTGGTTCATCGTCAGCGATTGGCTGTTCTTAACTCTCAGCATCTAAGAGTTCTACCAGCAAATCACAGACGTGTGGTGTCGCAGTAACCTTGTTCCTGTTGGCACAGTCAAATGTGCCACGTCTGTGCAATAATACATTCTGCCAATAAGAATGAAGCATAGTTTCATATATGCACATAAGTAGAGCCAGTGATTTTTAGTAAAAACAATTCTGCAACAACTTGTTTCAATGCCTTACGTGCACACCTGCAACTCTGGTTCGAGATTATTGGCAGAATATAATAGGACAGAGGCGTGGCACATTTGACTGCACCAACCAGAACAATGTTACCGCGACACCACAAGTCCGTGATTTGCGGGTAAGACTCCGAGACGCTGAGAGTTAAAAACTTCCAATCGCTGACCATGAAGCAGAGAAACATGTGTCCACATAAGGCACTGAAACAAATTGTTGCAGAATTCTTTTCGCGAAAAATCACTGGCTCTAACTACTTTTGTTCGTAAGTTTGAAATATGTACCTATTTATTGAGTAGTTATGCTGTAATATATTCAATAATGCGAAAAATGTTCACACTTTTTATGGTTCCGAAACTTTTGACAACTTAAGTTAAATGTCCGAATTTTTGTTGCTGTAGCCTAGTTTTTTTTTTCTGTCGTATAGCAGTTGAAACAGCAGTCGCTAAACATTTAAAAATTCAGCAAGTTTACTGTAAACATGATTTTCGGGACTCGCAAAAGGGCTGGAGCCAGCTTTTGCAAACTGGAAAAAATCCTTCCGATTCTAAAAACACGAAGACTAATGCAGGGCTTAAAACCATATTTAACATTAATTAAGTGATATATTCACCTGTTAAAGTCCTGTAGTAAAATACGATACATATGGTTCGCGATAAAGTGAGAACTTTTGAAATCCATTTTCTCTAAAATAATAATTTTATAACATTATTAATTGTGGTCTCATTCTCATATATGTAAATTTTTGAGTACAGTACAATCATGAAATTTTGATTGTTACGTCGATATTTTTGTTTGTACTAGAATGTTGCTGGAAAACAGAATTTGACTGAAAAGAAAAGTTACCGGGGTTTCAAAAATGTTTACTTTAACATGAATCACGTGTAATAGTAAAGAACTGCACACGAGTTAAGTAGCTTGCGGGTATACGTTATCCTGTATTAAATACGCTGTTCAGCATCAATGGTTCAGCGGCAACTTTACCGCTTCATCGATTCTGTGACTCATACACACAACACGGCCGATTTAAGGATCCATCTTATGGTAGAATCCCACTTTTTAAACTCAAACAGTTGGCATTCCCGGTGGGGAAGTAAGTACACACAAAAATGAAAACTTTATTTTAGTATGTTTACTTGCTGTAAGATATCTTTGAAGAAAAGAAAGTTATGAGACTGTGTCACTAACAATGCTGAATTTTTCTTAATTTCTTCCCGAATTCAAATTTGGCAAGGTTTACCTGAAAAAAGGACTTAGTTAATTACGTTAGTTTTCATTATTCTCATTTTATAATCAGAGTATCAAAACTCTATCAAATAGTTACCTAATTTTATATAAGAAGTAGTTTTCACCAACTCCTACTATGAATTTAGTCTATTAATATGCACTTAATTGTAAAATAGAATGTTCCTATTAAGATACATTGCCAGTAATTCGTCACATTGTTGATTTATTAAAAGATAACAGATAATTTTAACGGAAGAGGTGACACAGATTCCCGCAGAAACATTCATGCTATGAGACTTCAAGCTGTGGCTATATAATTGTACTAGTGGAAAGTCTGTAGCAAAGTTCAGAACACGTTTATATCTAAATTCCACATGGATCCAGTCATTACGTTTTGAAGTACGGCAATCAAGAAAACGGTGCTTCTAATTAATGCACACAATGACATTCCGTCTTTGCCTGAAGTGTGTTTTATTTTCGTACATTGGCACAATTGACGCGTGCGGAATAATTTCCCAAGAAGAACGCATTTCCCTGCACATTACAACGTATTCGAAGTACGTGGTAGGCTGCGCCCTTAAGCGAAACTAGATTCATATTGTGTCTGTTGGCACCTGACCGACGAATTAAAAGAAATATATTATTCATATTTGACATTGTTATTGGAATGTCAAACTGTTAGTAAGTTCTATTAATGCTCATTGTCACAACTATCTACGCGGATTCTTCTCCCGCAATATTTGGCGTTTGTCTTAAACGATAAGTAATTTACATTCGACCTACCTGTTTCGGCGATACGTTACTCACAAGAAAAATGAAGTCATAAACATAATACTCCCTGTAGTAAGAAATGGATCTAAAGGAAGTAAACATGTCGTTGAAGTCGGATGAGTGAATGAATGAGATATTTTGGTTCGCGTTTATCTTCAGCACTGGTGAAGGGTGGCAAGAGGTGAGTGTGGAGCAACGCTGGAATGAAAGGGCGGGGGAAACGGGAGATCCCCAAGAAAACCCGCCGACCAACGGCATCGTCTGGCACGATTCCCACATGCGAAAATCCGGAGACCGACCCCTTCGGACGAATCAAACCCGGATCGCCTTGAAGGGAGGCGAATCGTCTGACCATTCGGCCACCGCGGACCCCTTGAAGTTGGGCGCTGAAGCACTAGATTATTACTAACATTAGAGAAAAAAATATCTACACTATAACACTGAATTTCTTGGCAAAGGGTACTTGAAATTTGATCTACAAAACACCACAAAACCTGCCATTAAATTAAGTCATCGAAATAATGTTCGTAAATATCTGCATGACGAATCATTCTCAAAGATGCGGTAGCATGTCATAGTTACCTAAAATGTGGTTTTGTATGAATACCTCAACTCTCACCTTGAAATAATGTTTTGAAATTTTGTAGTCAAGAAAACTGGCCTACACGCAACGCGCAGAACACATAATTCACAACTGATTGTATAGTTGCAGATATCACAGGGGCAAGATAGCAACAAGGTACTAACAGTAGCATAAGCGATCCTTTTTGTGCGCTGCTATTTCCATGGCAAGAGAATCAAGCATGGATTTGGAATTATTTTTTTTACCTCGTTTTTATTAGCTCGCTTTCTTGTCTGTGTTTGTCTGTTCGGTACAAATTTTGCAATCTATTTTTACTAACTTCCCGATGAGCTAGAGGCATGGAACTTTAATGTCAGCTACTTAGAACTGGGTGACAATGCTATATTAACTAGCTTTCTTGTCTATCTTCCTTTAACCTACCATGTTCTTAAAACGAACTAAAAAGTATAAAACAATTTCTTCTATGAAAATGTTTGCAAGACTTGTGAAAATATTTGCAATGATTCAAAACGAAAAATGCGGGGCGCGTGCGACAATTATGGGGCCTCCTTAGATAGGTTTGTGTGTGTGTAAGGCAGGAGCAGAAAGATTGTCGTTGGCCGACGTATGTCATGTTTTATCGCCTCTCCACACAAGCTACTCAGCTGGCGTGCAATGCTTTACTATTATCCTTTTCCTTGTGGGACTTAACAGGTGACCACGATATTTTATTTGTGGCTAGCATAGTTCAAAGTCTAACGCTTGTTTCTATAGTTGTGTTTTTCATTTTTACACCTACGGCAGTCTAAAAAAAAAAACATTTTTGGCCATTTTGAGGGGCCCAAAAATAATGTTTTAAATAAACGTGCTGAAATTTTGGAACTATAGTGACATAGTTTCTTTTCGTAGATATACAAATATAATGCGCGTTTAGTAGTCGCAACTCGCTGCAATGCATTTCAAGCGCAGGGCAGGGAGGCCCCTTGATAGTTAGGAGTGTAGAGAGTGGCTGTCGTTGAAGAAACTCACACAAGTGTACATAATATTTGCAGCCAATAAAATTGTTAGTGAATTACGTGAACTATTCAAAGACCTACATCAAATATATATTGCACGCGTTCCGCATTTTCCGTTTTAAATCTTGCCAGTATTTACGTAATAGAAATTATTTTACACTTTTTAGTGAGTTTGAAAAAATGGTATACATTCGTTGTATTGAGATAATTATTTACAGACAGTAATTGACACTTATACATGTTGTTTTTTTTTTTCTTTTGCGACTTGATTTTTCATAAGTTTGGCAAATTTAGATACAGCCTTTATAGACAAACTTAGCTCTTAAATTCAACATGCATGATGGGATTATCGATTTGTATATTGTAAAGAATTTTTTTTGGAATGCCATTAATCATCAGACGTCTACTAGGGAGCATTTACGCAAGCGTCTAAACGATCTGTCCCTTTTCCACCAGAACGTCTTTAATTGTTGGACAGGAAAAGATGAACGCACAAGATAGTTCAAGAAACAAAACCAGTTGATGGGATAGTTCCCATACGTTCCTTCAGAAATCTTCTGCAACTTACTTTTGTTTTATTTTTGAGGGTTTATTAAGTGCCCCGGTTTAGTGCCGTTAGGATTAAGTAAGGGACGGCTTAAAAACTTTCTCAACCTAAGATAACGACACAAACATCCATGCCCGTGCTGTGATAGGAACCGAAGACCTCTCACACCGTAGACCAGCGTCTAATCTCTACGCAACGGAGGTTGGTTGCAATTTATGTAAACGTCTGCAGCCTCACGACTGATATATGGCATGTGTGAAATATTACTTCTTTGTATGATGAATTAAATATTTGCAAATTTCATGTCTGGAATTCGATGTAGTTAAAATAATATGAATGAAGCGAACATTTTGATCTGTAACATGTCGGTGCCGAGGGGGGGGGGGGGGCGATTAAATATAGCTTTTTATGGGTGTAACGCAAAATTTGCACCTATGCGTTGCGTCTGTTTGCGCTGTAGTGGAATTAAATAACCACGTAATGTCATAGAAGACCCGTTTGACTTGCTCTGCACTTGCGTTGCGCTGCGTCGGTGCAAATAGAAGGTGGCGATATTTAATCGGCCGCCTGGGGTTCAAAATTAGCAAGCAGTGTGGGCACTATCCCTGAACCCACTTAAAGGAGTTCGTTTGGAAAGGCACTTTTTTGTTACTTTTTAAGGCTACTGTAGAAGTGAGGAAGAGGTGAGGATGGCGCATTACACGCATAACGCCTCACTCTAGCCTCAAGGCGCGAATCACTGAACTGGTGTGCAGTTTTCTCAATAATTAATTCGCATATACAGCCCGCGCCATCTCAGTTGGCTGGCGAGTGGGGAGTGTCGAAAAGAGGATAGACATTCATTACTATAGGCAATTCGGGATAAAGTGAGCATTCAAAAAAGCCCTGCTAAAGTTCTATTTTCAACCAATTCGTATCCTTCCGCGTGTAACGGCTGACGCCGGGAAATACCTAACCTCTCTGGGCTAGTCACTTGATGTTTGCGCGTAAAAGATAAAATTTGTAGTTAGTGTGAATCGATACTGTTTGGTAAAAACATTTTATTAATTACATAAAATACATTTATGACAATTTCGGTTGATTTTCTTTCAGTATTGTTGAATTAAAACAGTAAATTACACAGAACTATATTGCGTAGTTTCGCTGCCAACCATACAGCAGCAAGGCAACTATAGTTAATGTTGAACTATATGCAATAACGGCTAGTGATATTTTTCAAATGTTAAATTTTTAGTGCTCACTTTATCCCGAACGACCTAATACTGCCGTTTTCTATTCGAATGCCTTATGTACTTAAGGTCGATGTTTTCATTCCGGAGTATGGTGTGCCTTGACTACGTAGGATTCGTGGAATGCCCTCCACTTTTCCGAAAGCTGCCAACCGCCAACTAAGGTGGCGCGTACTGTACGAGACATTCAGTCGTGATCATATAATTTATTGACGTAATATTACAGATAAAGATGAGGCGTATATGCAGATATCTTTTGAAAGATTCTGTACTTAAAAGTCTCATGCCTACAAGAACCGAAAAATACTAGTTTTCATAATCTTCAGCCGTAAGAAAACATACTTTTAAGATTACTGGAGGACGTGAAATGGGTACACATACGCATAACTGTATTTGAATGTTATTCCTAAGCAGCCATCACTTATGTCCGTTGAGTAATATTCGAATAAACGTCTATCAGCCAAATATGTATACATATTCAAAACGTTAACACGGTCTTACCAAATAAGAGCATTAGAAAGCAAACATTTAACAGTTTTCTATATGTTACGTGCTTCAAGGACAATGATTGACACAAAAACTCTACAAACGAACGGATTACTTTGCCTATTTCCATTCGGTGATGACATATCAGTTAGAATTATGGGGAAACACTACTGATAGTAGGATATTTCTTTACAGAAGAAGGCCTTACGTAGTATATTCAATATTAAGAAAGGAATTCTTGTAAACCCTTTTTTTCTAACCCACAAAATAAAAACATTGTATACAGAGTATACATATCGCACTGTCAACGCAATGTAGCCCCAAGTCAGAATTTGCTATTTGTAAGGACAGCAATATAAGGTTGGATACATTAAAAAATATTTAACAAATGCGCCTTTTTAAAATTGTGGATGGCCGAAATTAAAATTTAATACAGCTCTCACAAGAATACGCTTAAAATATATCAGAGCCATTTTGAACGTTGTTGCACAACAAGGGGAAGTTTAACCTTTGGATGTCAAATCATTATTATTAAACTATAAATATTCGAGGAATAGTTATGATACTTTTATATTTAAAAGATTAAAACATCTTTTCCAGTGATGGCCGTAACTCATTTTTTCAAAATTTCAGAGTAATAGCCGTATTACTTTGACAGTGGGACATATTAAAATTTGTTATAATAGATGAAGAGACATATTTTAAAAATAAAAATATTCATCATTACAACATAATAAATTCTCATAAGTTAAGAATATTAGTACAGCATAAAACTAAAATTTTTGAAAGAGGTATTCATTGTACTGGTTTTAAAATGTTTAATAGTCTACCAAAAGAAATAACGGATTCAAAGTTTGTAACAGTTAACAAATTAATTCATAAAATATTTTAAAACAAGTGTTTTTATAGTTTATAGGTAATATAAGATTATTTGATGAGTATAAAAACTATGAAACTAATATTAAAATAATTTTATAGTTATTTTATTGTTATTACAATAATACATTGTGACTATAAAGTCAATAGCTCATAATAATGTAACTATAAAGTAAATTTTGTTTTATGGAGTGTCTTTTATGTGTGATTTTATGAGTGAATAATATTATTGTAATTTGAATGTATTGAAAATTTAATGTATTGCATAATATGCTACATTAATGTACGTAGTGACAAGCCCAGTAGTCAGAGAACATACTCTGTTCATTATCTGAATCCTATGGGTGCACAGAATAAGTAAAATAATACATCTTAACATCGCTCGACAGTCTGCGTAGACACAAAATTTTGCGGTACAGAATTATTTGCTCACAGTAAACAAATTGTATAGATAATTAAAATTGCTTAATTCGACCTTATTCGTTATGAAATAATTTATTGGTATATCGTCATTTGCAGTTTTAATTAGAGTTACCGAAAAAATAATCATCATTTGACTGAAACAAATTTAGCTGAAAGTACAGCGAAAAATTAAAATTACTATGGCAAGTTACCATGATTTGTTAGTAATCTTATTTAGCTACTCGCTCCTCATTGCCAGACAATTGCAAATAATCGCTCAAAACGTACAGCTAGTGATACGAACAACTGATGGTTTCAGATATGTATTTGATTAATTTAAGTAAAATATGATGTCTGGACGTAATAATACTTTTAAAATACGGAAAAATAGTTTCCAGAACTAAAATTCACGAGTAAAATTAGTATTATATAACATATCGTATGAACTAAAACTTCAACAATTTTTACTACTATTTTCTGAACTTGAACAAACTTCAGTGAAAATATTCTTAACGACCCAGCGCTACCTACCCAGAGCTCTGACGCAAGCAAGTATAGCCAGGGATTAACATGTCAAATTATGTTCCATGGGACCAGTCATTTTTCCTGATGTATCTTTCAGACATAAAGCATTTTCTTCAGATCTTAATGGTCCAAGAAAAGTTATCCTGGGACAACTTCGTACTATTTTATCTCTATCCCAAGAAGGTCAGTAATTGCACGAGACACTCTTTGGCAACAGTACACTGACGGCACACACCGTACGATTTTGTGCAGGTAAAATTAATGAAGATCTTATTTAAACTTATATTGTGAAGCAATGAACACGTGCCACAGTTGAATCCATTGTAACGTGCGTACAAAAAAAAAGCCAACAATAATTGAACTATTATTCTTTCCACTCTTATTAATGAACAGTGTGCTGCTCCCATTGCTGTCATGTTGAAACGGAAAATGTAACAAAGAAAATTATTTAAAATCGCGTAGCATCGACTTTAGAACAAAAGTACTGCTAGGCGATATACAAAATATTACAAATACATGCTTACGATTTTCTTCTTGTCTAAAAAGTGATTAGAACCGTCTATCAAATGTCTAAACACGAATTGCAGAAAACTATATTATTTCATTTCTAACAAAAGTTTTTAGTGACATGAAAATAAACGTGTTACAACACGTTGCATTTTTTCTGACAACAAAAATGCTTTCAGTTCTATAGTCCCTAACGGGATTAATTATTTTAAAATAATAAGATAAAATAAAAATTTATACTAACGACATTAGGGGCCTACTGCAAGCGCAACATGCCCAAATATCAGGATCGTTTAGTAATGTTGGTTGTAGAAGTTTAATTTATTTCAAAACTGTGCATTGAATATTGATTTTATTTGGATCTGTTCCTTCAAGCAATACACTTATAAAGGATTTCAAATTAACTTTAACGTTCCTCTAAGTTAAATTATAGTAATACAATTAGCAACAGGAATTTAATTTGACTGGATTGTACTTATTAAAAAATAGTTTCTGATATATTTTATTGCACTGTTACTTTTTCTTTAATTTTGTTGGTAAATAAAATCATCTCACTGTCGTATGTCACTAAATAATTTCGTAGTTATTTTTATGGAAATAAATTATTCGTAATTCTTTTGTTTCTTTAAATGATTTTGTTAATACTATAATGCCTATATTTGTCAACTGGCCAGTGGCTATGTATAAGTTGTATAATCATGATAGTGCGATTTTTAAATGTTTGTTGCAATGGGAGTTTACAATTAGAATTTATTGGTTTGTGGACATACGCCATTGTTAATGTTTTGCTGATGAAACTTGTGTTGAATAACAAAGTACAAAAAAGGAAAAGAACAAAAAACAATACGAAAAACACACAAAAATAGAAAAAAAAACATTTCCAGAGAAATTTTGTAAGTTTTTAATTTTTTAAATAATTATAACAATGAAAATTATTATTTAAAAAAATTAAATAACTGATTTTTCCTTTTTTTTATTTTTGTGTGTGTTTTGCATAATTGTTGTTTTTTTCCTTTTTTGTACTTTGTCACTTAACACAAGTTTGATCAGCAAAGCGTGAGCAATAGCATATGTCCACAAACCAATAAATTAAAATCATAATAGTAATATTACAAACAATTTGTATTATAATTTTAATGTCGAGCTTCCTTAGAATTTTGGTCACCTCTTGGAAGCAGATAGCCTCAAAATTTCGTCCCCGATCTGACTGGAGCTGAAGTGCCATGCACCCGAATCTTGAGAAGGCGTGTTGTACAAGTGCATTAGCTATTGTACAGGAAACTGTACGACCTCGGGTCACTTGGTGAGGAAGTCTTGGACTACAAGGAGGTTAACGATTTCTCCTCCTCATTGTTAGTAAGGGATCCCAAGATGTCTGATGCCATTCTTTCAAATGAGACCACGACATATTATTTCTGAAGGTAACCTCTTCCCTTATTCCTGTCTCCAGGCTGTACAGGCCTCACACATACACGCATACAGCACCTCTTCTCTGTATCTTCTCGACACTAAAGACATCTCAAGTGTCTTATAAATACCTAAATGTCCACTTGCTGCAGTGTTGCGCAGTTCCTTCACCACTGCTTGGACTTAACATTGTGGCAAAATTATTTGAAATCTTATTAGTTATCCTTCGTTACTCTCCCACTTCCTATATAGTACATTTATATTATCTTTGACTGTAGCAGCTTAACTTGAAATATCCTCCCAGTTCGGTCGTCTCTATTCCTTATCAACATGAGGCGCAGAGTAGAATAATTCAATTGGATCTTCCCGATTCCCTCGCTGTCCCATAAATATTTTCCATCGCCAGAAGTATCTTCTTGAATAATGTCCTTTGTTAAGTTATGGAGCCTGCGCACTATATTATCTGCGTTCGCAATGGAACACAGGGTGGTTCTCAGGGCCTCCACGATAAAGGCAACTGCAGTGCTGTAAAGCCACCCAGGTCCACGCTGTATTTAAAAATCATATAACTGAAGGTGCGTAACCATTGCTTAATTTGCACACTGGATATTTAAAATTTGGCAACCATCACACTGAAACACGATCGAAAGTGGTGCATTGCCTTCATAAATACCAAGAGCTCTCTACGAGACACACAGTTTCTTTCATCAGGCTTGTGCAATATTATGCTGAATGTTTCAGTAGCTTGTCATTTCCTTCCAGAACATGTGATAACACAGCATCTGTATCCAAATAGCTCTGACCCTCACTGCTTGGTAAGCCCATGGCTGGGGCGCGACGTAAAAAATTATTTTTACATTCCAAAAGCTGATTCACATTCAAGTGCCCCTTGTTAGGCCCTATTTTTAAGCATTGGTTAGTCAGTGGTAGAAAAACCCGTACACAAAATAGCGATACTATACTCTATCCGTTCTAAGGTTGCAGCTAATTCACTCAAGTGGATGACAATAACATGTTTGCACAGCATACATTTCATTTCAAATATTGAAAATATACAAGGTAACTGTGTAACGGCACAATAACAATGTGAGGAATCAAGATATAAGTAAATTGCTTTGATTTATTTCGTTTTAAAATTTTATTTCTGCTGCAACCTTAGAGTGGGCTGAGTATAAGTACAACACGTCGGAATTATGTTGTTATAAACTACTGTGGGCCCCTACGTAACTTTCCTTAGTAATATACTAACACAGTATTATTTTCTGTTTTTCACTGTAATCTTTTTAAGGTAGGGTATGGACCATCCTAACTCCGCCAAATCTGATGTAAATACCTGGCAGTATTTATTTTTACTATGGATATGGTTTTCAATTATAAATAATATCACTATAATATTAAGTATTTTTCACAATTAAATGTAGAATTCCTGTTTGCTCACTAACGTTTATTGAGTCAAAGTTAACTGCCGTGATCCTGGAGCAAGTGCGGGAAATTATTATCTTGAAGAAAAATCTGTCCAAATGTGCGGTGGCTATATTAATCTAATTTTTCGATTGAAGGAACATTTCCAGGACTTCAAAGACATAAAATTGTTTTTTAAGGATGTAGTAATTCACGAATGGAATACTGCAACTACATATTTTCAATTAAGTTACTCAAACTGTCTTGCGTTTGTTAGTCATAATTTTTACAAATGTCCCACTAACTGTTTTAAAAAGTTTGATCGAAAAGTCGTAGTCAGTAGCATACACAAGATTTTATTTTATAAATTTTTTTTGGGAAGGTGGGAATTGGACGACTTAAATTTGCGCTGCAATATGAACTTAATGAATGTTCATAGGAGAACTTCCAGCAATACAAATGTGTTGCGTAGGAATGACAATTAATTGGCTACACTAATCATTAAAATGTATGAATAAATAAAAATAATACTCCCCCTTAACAATGTTGCAACAAAAACTCTATCTCAAATTATTATTTTAGCACCACGAGTTGAAAGTAGTGGGTCTGGGAGTCCTCGTAGGGTAAAAACTTTAATTTCAGGTGCAAAATGATGCTATTCAAGAACTGTTTGAACCTAAACAAAGAATATACAGCAGGCAGAAAATATAACATGCATTTTTAAAGATATAATTTCGTTCGGTGAACAATTCCTTCTTTACTATTGTGAGCACTTTTCATATAGGCTCCTTAAGACTCGGTTTCAGTCGCCATATTGAATTTTATTACTTTTCACTTTGTTTTTAATTCTGAGAATAAAATTGTTAAATATGCGATTATACCTCAAATTCTATTTACATTTCGCTACAGTACAGACCTTGCGATTTAGCCGTTAACTTATAATATATACCCTTCACACCTGTATAAGTCACGTACTTTTCAATATTCTCTTACTGAACCACACCATAGACCTATAGGTCATTCTCACCTTTATACCTTAATTTTCTCTCTTTAGTCCACAGTAAAATCCTTGTTCCTTCATCCACCTCTGCACTTAACACAGTCTTCAGCAAACAATATTACTCCTGAACACATGTTAGTTTCTTCAATAGTGAACAAGTGGTACTGCACGCCCTCCTTTGGCACCTCTGATTCAGCCACACTTTTAATAAGGATACTGCCATTTTTATCCTCTATCTCTGTCCCCTGAGGAAATCACCAATCAATTTTGTTACTCACTTATCTACTAGCAATAATTATCTACTATCTTCGTTAGTACCTCACGTGGCGTCTTACCGAACGCCTTCTCAAAGTCAATGAAACGGACGTTTATCTACTTCCCCTCAAACTGTATGCACCAGGTCCTCTAACAGTCCAGCAAGCTGCATTTCGCATTAATATCCCTTCCTAAATCCATGTTGGTATTCCTGCAATTAATTCTTCTCTGCTGTGACACCAGTTTCTCCATTATCTTCCCGGTATTCGATGATCTGTAGCTGCCATGCCTCTTTCCATTCATGTGGTTCCTCTGATGAACTGTTAAATATTACATCTAGATATTTAACCAACTTTCTACTACGCTTAAGAGTGGTATTCTGCATCTGCCCCCACTGCCCTATTTCTCTTTAAGGATGGGCTCCATGCAAAATTTTAAATTTTCTAATAATTTTTATATTTGTACGAGATGTAGTTTGTATTGTAGAGATTAATTGGGACTATTATTACAGTACTGAAAATTTTCTAGCTTTTATAGTGTTCGTAAAGTGGCAGGTCAAAGCCCAAATTTGCATAAAATGGTTTAATGTAAGAAAGGAAAACCAACTACTGTAACTTATAGAAATGAAATTATTTACACTGGAGAAGTGTCATTGGCTACGTACATATGTAAACAATCGCATTGAATACAGTTTGTATTTTTTAAAAAATATTGAATTTGAAATAAAAACTTGCCAACTTTATGAAAATGTTCAAAAATACAAAAAAAAAGTGTCAATGCGGATTTTATACGTGTCTTGACGTAGCCCACAACACTGTTCTTCACTGTAAAATATTCCATTTCTATAAGTTTATAGGTTTTCCCTTCTTGTAGATTCCGAATTCCTTTTTAAAGACTTAATTAATTTAATTAAGAGCGTCATTTATTGATGTAAAACAAAAAAACTTGATTAAATCTGTATTTAATGTGAAACACATAATTAGTTGTTCAAAACGTAGCGCAGTGCTCATTATAGTGTGTTTTAAAAGCGACGCGAGGTAAATCCGCTGAAAGAGAATGTATCAATAAACGATTTTAAGAATATATTTTTGTGCAACATAAATTACTTGCCTGCCATGGTACCCTGTGTTATGCTATACTTCTTGCCGATGATAAAACTGCAGTTCTGAATACCACAACACAGCACTACAGACCATAAGACATTGTAGCAAGGTCGTCACATTGCTCAAACTAATGCAAACATTTATAAGTAAAACAATACTGACGTTACCAATATTATCATAACTCATATGACCCAACTATAATAGAAACAATACTTAATTTTCATTAACGTCTTTGAATGTTTCATGCAATGGGACAGAATGACAGTTTGTTAATTTCCATTATATTACGTCTACACTAACACTTCGTCGAAAAAAAAAACCGTTACATGCCATCTACGGTATTTACTAAGTTACGTTTTGGGATACAGCGCTATTTTTAATTCAAAATAGAAAATGGAAAAAAAAATTCTTGTCCACTAAACTACTGTAAATAGTATTGCCAAATAACGTTTTTTCATAAGGCTAGGCTGGATTGACAATTGAAGATTATGTGTTATTAGTTGTATAATGTCGGATACACGTTATTTTATTTGGCTGTTTAGCACGCCACACTGCAATAAGCTTCGTCAAATATTAGTACAGGCACCGAGCGAGAAGGCCCTACGGTAATGCCGTTATCATAATGGTACGACAGAAGCGACTAGAAGGATGCTATGCGATAAGACACTATAAATTCCCGTTATTGCGAACACTAGTTTGGTTGCCGCGTGACAAAAAAAAACGTAAACAGTTCATTCATTGCCACTACATACTAACCACTCATACGGAAGCCACAGTTGTTTACAGTATTTCAGTTTTTTTTTTTCGTTTATTTGTAATATACGTCTATTTTAAATACCCACTGGCATTCCAAAATATGGAAATAAATGCCCAATTACAGGTCTGCTTAAATAAAGGATTTGCTTATGGTAACCAACAAAAATAAACGCAATTTACTACCGAGTGACGCCAGTTTCACAGACATTTGAGCACAAAATCAAATTCGGAATACGCATCACGTCTGCTGACGTCATAGAAACATCGGTGCTGATTGGCGGACATTTTTTGTTTTTCGTGTCGCGGCGGACGTGTAGCTCCTGTCTCAGCGTTGCACCATTGTGATTCCGGCATATCACGTTGGACTTGCATTCAGGAGGACCTGTGTTCGATCCCCGACTCCGATCCGGCCATTCTGACTTCGATTTCCATGTTTTCCAAAATCGCTCGAGGCACATGCTGGGATGATTAATTTTCTAGTCCCTGCCCAAGTTTATACGAAACCGTCACTAATGACCTAGTTGTCGAAGAGACTTCAATGCCAATAAAAATCTAATTATTACAAGCTTTGTCAAATGTTATTAAACGATAAAACACTAAAAAACATTAAAAAAAGGTTCGTTAGAATTACGTAAATTACATAAATCACTGTTAATAATTGCATATACTGAACTAGCACATCCATACAATGTATTCGAACTATAAAAATTACGCAAACCCTAAGAAAAGTCTTGATAAAATCAGTTTTTGGTCATATTACACAGGCGACAGTGACCTTGTTGCATCTTTTTTTATTAATTAAGCATGTATAAATTAGATGCTTTAATAATAAAGCTTTAGTTTTACGTGCTTAAGTTAGCATTATTTAAATTTAAAAATACAAAAAATATATTTATACACATAAAATTCTAAATTCAGGGTTTGCCCCCCCCCCCCAACCCTTGTGGCCCCAAATGACGCCCCTGACTGTAAGATGTTAAAAAAAAATTATGTCAGTCACAGGGAAAAATTTATTGTTTCACAAATTCTGCTGGTAATGCTTATGCTAGGTCTTTATGTGACAACTACAACCCTAAGAAATGTCACTAACAAGTTGGGCGGTGGCTGTGAAAAATATAAATGAATCAAAAAGTAAAATTTAAGTGAAAATATCGCGCTGCCCACGTCTTTCGACAAAGAACCTGCTGAATAAATACAGTTTATTTAGTACCGACCACCAAAACACGTAAAAATAACTATGTGCAAAATCTCTCATATCAGAAGTTCTGTATATATTAGGAGGAGCATCTCTAAGAAAAACAACTAAACAATAATGTAACAAAAAAAATTTGTTTAATTTAAATATGAATATGGGTTTTCTTGGAACTTAACTACGTTAATTCAGCGGGTACCGGTAAATAATAAATTCTGACTCTTCATGCGAATCTAAAGAGTTAGAAACACGATGGTATCAGTAAAAGAAGAATTTCCCCATTTGACAAAATTTATAATTTTGTAGAATTATAAGCCCTCTTAACGAGACACTCGCATGTACGCAGATAAAAAATAGATGTCGAATGAGTCTGCAGGACACATAAATATACTAATCATGAAATAATGTCGTACAATAGTGGTCCAGATGCATATTATCTGAGCTGAAAAGCTGTTGCACGTACCTCTTGACATTGTAAAAGTGTTCGCGTGTGGGTTGGCGAGGTGGTGACCCTGGGAACGGTCGTGCCGGTAGTTGAACCACTCGGTGACGAGGTGTCGCTGTCAACTATCTTAGCGTGGTGGTGCTTCTGCGGGGATATCCTCGCTGGGAAGCTAAGCGTCTTGGTCCACTGAGCCAGACTTCGACCCATCTCGCCACACAACATTGACTACGCGAGGCACGTCGCGTCCTGCTGTCTCTCACACGGCGGCTGACTCACGCCGAGGTCTGTGACATCACTCCTGGAGGTGTGTGTGGATACGTGAAGCAAGGACGTGCCTACTTTCCAAAACCAACTACAAGCCTCTTTCTCTCGCGACTTTGGGCCGGCTACTGCGAGCAGAGCAGAAATGATGACGAGCCGTCCGTTCGTTCGTTCGCGTTCGGGGTTCGTCCCCTCATTTCCCCTCCTTCGTACCTTCCACCTCTCTTCCGTTCCGAGTCCGAGTTTACTCGCCGCTCACACCGCGACGTTGCCACGTCGACGGAAAAACTTTCCTACCAGATTTTACGTTTTTAAATCCAAAGGAAACAATTTCTTACCATGGGTTCAAATACATATTTCATATTTCTATAGAGTTTTGAGTGTGTATTTCGTAATTTAAAATAATTATTTTTCTCTGGTATTGTGCTGTACACGTATGACGAAAATATGAAATATAATTTAAACCGCATGACATAATTTGTTTTGCGAATTTGATATTTGAATTGCGGAATATCAGGAAGAGAAGAAATAGTGATTTTGATAACAACTTCTAAATAAAAATCGTTCAAAATTTTTTGAAAAGTACATAGGTAATATAAAAATCATTGTACAAAATTTTTGTCCGAAAATTTAATAAATAATATTGTTCATAATTCTTTAATAAAGGAATTTATATATTTTTATATAGCCTAAGTGACTCTGTTTGAACATACATATCAAATTGTACTTAAGGAAGATCTTCAATTTCGTTTAAAATTGAGACAATATTGTTTTGTAAGTTTTAAGACAAAATTTTGTAGGAATGTTAATTAATTTTGTATTTTTATTATGTACTAGCAGTCCTCCGCGGCTTTGCTCGCGAGTGTTATTCATAACTGATAATATTTACATTAGTTGAAAAAAAAACCTCTTTGTACACAAGATTGGTACTTCAGTCATCAAGTGTTAGAATGAAAAAGCTGCAAGTTGACCTAACTGCAGCAGAATGTGTAGCTATCTAACTGTCCAAACAGAAAGCAGTCTTAAGTTCGTCCCTGTCACTAACAGCGACTTCACCCGGGCCTTATTTATAGCACTGAAAAGTTGACTTTGTGGGGTAGTTATAGAATTTAAAATGTAAGAGGTTACTCGTATGAAAAACGTCTGATTTACCCTGTGCATAACCATTGGTGACGGTGCCCTCTATTACATATTTTGAAAATATTCACTTAAAGTAAAATGGCATTAGAAAGTTTTGGTGGGAAAATGTTTCGCGGAAACGTATTTGGCGCCCAAACCTTGGGATTTCTGAGATTATATATTATGTGAGCTGATGAAATTGCACTAATTGGATATGCTTTGCCGTTTTTGTGTGTCAGAATTGAACGTTCGCACGCAGCTTTTAACGTAATCCGAGTCCAGAACCTCCCGGAATGTAAACCTTAGCTACAAACAACTGCATCGTGTAACATCAAAATAATTCAATAAAAACAAATTTAACTTAAAAAAAAAATATATTAATGTCCTGGGCTCATAGAGATTGTACAATTCACGTCGCGATATGTTTCTATAGCATGAACTACTGTATAATTTTTTTTTCTCGCTGGTCGTACTTGCTTTTCGGGTCGTCTGCCTTAAAAGTTCACAAACTTAGTATTAGGCTATTCTTAACAAGAAAGTTATCTCGTAAAGTAAAAAAAAAACTTACATATAATTTTTGAAATACTTAAGTAAGCATCACTCTGACACGAACAGCACCTCAATATATCTATTGGTTAGATAAATATTATGGGTTGATGAAAAACAAATTTTGTGCTTTTTCACCCTTTTGGTGGTTGAATTTCGATGTACTTTAATTTCACATCCTAGACATTTGTATAATTATCTAGTTGAAGTGCAAATCATGACGGTAGCCCGTTTAGTCCAATCAAAATAGATCATATATTAAAAAACACACGTGACCCTGCACAGTACTGAGAGTTCGAATTTCGAACAATCTAAAAAACATTTTGCGATTATTTTTGTAATCATCATCCTGAAGCAAAAATTAACCGTATATCTCGACGGGTTCGATAGATATCGAGGATTTATCTTAAGAACATAACAGGTCTTTTCACCACCTAAGAGACAGAATTTCGAAAAACCGTAAAATCACATTTTATACTGCTTTACTGGTTTCTCTTGAACGTGAATAACACGACGATATCCCGCTGGGTTCATGATAAATCGACGAATAATTGAAAACACTATTCACAACTTTTCACCCCTTTTCACCT
This sequence comes from Medauroidea extradentata, assembly GCA_003012365.1. Lineage (NCBI taxonomy): Eukaryota > Metazoa > Arthropoda > Insecta > Phasmatodea > Phasmatidae > Medauroidea > Medauroidea extradentata. The sequence continues at coordinate 36,337 of PNEQ01046302.1, forward strand.
CCTTAGGTGGCGAATTTCGAAAATTCCTGAAATTGCTTTTCAGGTATAGGCGGTTCGGGATAAAGTGAGCACTCTAAAAAGCCCTGCTTAAGTTTTATTTTCAGCAAATTCGTATATTTCCGTGCGTAACAGCTAAAGACGAGAAATGTCCTACGTCTCTGAACACGTCACTTGATGATTTGCGCGTGTAAGATAAATTGTGCAGACGGTAGGTACCCATATAGTTTGATAAAAACAAGTTTATGAGTTACATAAAATACAATTATGTCGCTTTCAGTTCATTTTGTTTCAGTATTGTTGTATTTTAATAGGAAAATGCACGGAACTATATTGCGTGATTTCGCTGCCAACAATACAAGCAGTAAGTGAACTAGAGTTAATATTGAATCATATGCAGTAATGGCTAGTGATGTTTTTCAAAGGTTAAATTTTTAGTGTTCACTTTATCCCGAACCACCTATATTTGAGTAAGCATCAATCTTAAACAAAAATCACGTCACTATATAAAAATCAATGGAACCGATATATATATCGATTGGGAATCGAAAACACATTTTACTCTTTTTTTTTATCCTCCTTAGGGCCGAATTCGGAAAATATACTTTATTTGTACTTGGGATATTTACAAAAGCATCAATTTAAAGCAAAGAGCCCTTCGATAACTCGATTGGTTTGATAGATATGGAGGGATAATCGAAAACACATTTCATGTATTTCACCTCCTTAATTAATTAATATCGAATCGTCTTGGAGTCCTGTCATATACATTTGTATACGAGACCAATTTAAGTTAAAATCACCACGATGGCCAATTGTGTTTCAAAGATATAGACGATTGATAAAAAAAACACATTTTACCCCTTTTTACTGCTTACGGTTCGAACTTCAAAAAACCGTAAATCTATTGTTTGGGTATTTACGTAAGAAAAATTTAGAAGTGAATACCAACTCTTCATCCCGAAGGATACGAAAGATATCGATATTAATCGGAAACACATTTAAGGTCTTTTCACCCCCTTAAATGTTGAATTTCGAGAAAATTGGCTAATATTAATTTTTATGAGTGTCCTATTAAAGTAAAAATCACGATGGTAGACCGTCAGGTTCGAACTCTATTGACGTTCCTTCGGAAAATACTTTTCGCCATTTTTCACCCCCTTAATTATCGAATTTCGAAAAATCCTTTCTTAGTTAGTTGGTGCCTACGGGGCAAGGGGAAGCTTCCCCTCAAAATTTAATGGTTCTAGGTCCAGAGGTTTGGGCTGTGCGTTGATGAGTAAGTGTATGTGTGTGTCTATATATATATATATATTATCTGCGTACTAACAGACCACTTAAATAAACAAGTTTCAAGACTTTCCGCCAACCAGTAACCAAAAATTTTCGCCCGGCCTTTTCAAACTTCTCGCACGTAGAAAATTCTAGTAAGATTTGCGCGTAACTTGTCTTGGGACATGCGCTGGATCTTTATCGTCGTTATCACACACACACACACACACACACAACAAAAAGGGCTACCGCTGAAAGTCTCATAGAGAAACATATCGACTGAAGGGCTGCATGCTCGATCGGAAGCTCGTACTTTCAGGCGTATGACCACTTTAGCACGTACTAGAATGACCTTTATCGCTTTCCTGTCTTCCTGCCTCGTGAGCGAAATACAGGCTCAACCAGGTGGGACCCGTAACAGACATGCTGTCATTCTGCCTAGACCAAAATTGTTTACGGCAGTTTCGAACAATTTAATGTAAATTAAAATGAATACTGCGTTATTCGCCCTTGTTTTCTTCTTTATATTCTGTACTGTGGGAACTGCTCAACTAGCTCATGCAGACCCTTAGGACAGCCCTAGAATATGGGAACCTTTGTCCCCAGGACAACCAAAGGATGTGCAATATTGGTACTTCTTATGTACGAAATGTACATCCAGAAGTTCTACGGACGATCATGGGATTCCGAGCAGACTCTTTCTTAGGAAATCCTTAGAACCAACCATGGTTGTTAATAATCAACGTTCCTAGGACCTCCATTGTATATCCTACAGATGTAAATTATTTCAGGGTTATAATTGGCCATCCTAGAGACATCCACTAAGGACTACATCAGGACAATCATATTCAGACATCCTAGGGATGAAGCCTCGAATATCCTCAAGGGACCTTCATAGGACATCTGAAGGATTTTGTGTGTTCGTCGGGTGAAAGCCAATTCGGTATCTCCATGCCCATGTATCTCTCCACTACCGTTACAGTTTTCTGAACCTGAATTCACAGCGTTTTATAGTTTTATTTGTAAGAAACGTAATAAATGATTTTTGTATTTATATTATTTTATATAGCATTTTACAAATTAAATACTGTAATGCGTTTAATAAGTTTTGTTAAAATACATTGGTGTCCATCTCCTGATTAACGTTTTCCTTCTTGTAAGGAAGAGAATAGAAAAAGTCTGTCACTGTGGTGGACGTAACTTTTAACTTTTGTTTGCAGATAAAAGTGTGTTTTTCCTAACTGCATAAATTTTCCCGTGACCTCCTTTTTTTTTTTTTTTTTTTTGAGAGGGGGGTGAGGTGGCACGTTCTAAGTATTACAGATACAGATTCTGCCCAGATATAGATGTAAAGTAAAGCCTGAAGTGTTGTGCGTGGTCGATGGTATTTTCCCTGACAAGGGTGGGTACGAGTTGGGGCCGGTTAACACCGTCCTTTCCTGGAAAAGGAAATCAGGGGCTGGGAAATACTTCTCCACTATAGTCTGTTCACGATAAACTGAGCACCGCTCAAACGTTTCTTTAAGTTGTTTTGCATTCATATTTACTATTTTTAACATGAAAACTTCCATGAAACTAAAAACCAATGTAAACGTTTTTACATGTATAAAAACAAAACTATATAAAATTTTTGTAGTTAATAAAAATGCTGACTTTTAAAACGAAAATTTAAAACTTTCAAAAATTTTTTTTAAAAACACAAAAACATATTTTTTTTCTTTTTTCTTTTGTTTTATATGTGTCAAATCACAGCCTACAACATTGCTATACACTGTGAGTTTTTTTCGGTTTGGTATGTCAGTTGGTTTTAATGGCGTACATAAAACCATAAAGTCAAAATTTCGACATTTACGACTCATTACGTAAAAACTATTAGAGATACACAAATTTCCTAAGAGGAAGATTTAATCACAATTTGTGACTAAAATCAGAAAAAAATATTTGGTACAAATATAAAAATAAAATTGACGTTCAAAACTGAGGTGAACCGCGCCCATATAATGGTAGATTGACGGGGTAATTTTCTACTGGAAATCAAGTTTCGGCCACTAGAAGTTGGTAATGTTATCGGAATATGAGGAGGGTCGCAGCACGGCAACAGCTACCGAGCCGTCTCATTGGCTGCATATGGTGGATTACGTAGCTCCAACTCAACGGTTCAGACCCACGCCAGTATAACGAGGCAACTCAATTTTATTTTAAATCGTCAACTAAGTTGTTAAATTTGCTTTTTCCAATTTTATTCTGCAGTTTCTTGTATAGAATCATATTTTAATGTGCACGAAGATTTCACAAAAAAAAAAAACAATACTAAAAGAGGCACTTCAACGCATGTAGGGCACTGGTAATTACTGATAAAATAAACTTCGTGTACATGTAACCCACCCCAACAAGTAAAAAAGGGGCTTGTGGTATCCAGCTACACTTGTATCTGTAAAAGACGTATGTAACAGGAAATATCTCTATTTTTTACTAGATAGTATTAAATACAGGCGAAATTTGTTTAAGATATGTGTTTTGCAACAATTATTTACTTCGAGCATATTTCCGTGTAATGGAACTTGATCGATTTGACAGAGACGTGTTATTACTTGTCAAGGTAGGCAACCAGAAATCTAAATCCACACGATACTGTATAAATTTTTTTCCTGGGCCTGTATTTGTGGTGTGTTATTAAGTGAGCATTGCTTTGTCTATGTTTTGCATACAGTTTCCGAAGTTAGGAAATACATAATACTTTTTCCCCCCGTCCTCAAGCTTTGGAAGCGTTTGCTGTTCTATTTGACCAAAACCATGGGTTGCCTGTTTTAATCTAATTCCAACCTCAGGAATAAGCTGTAGGTGTGTCTGCTGAGGTACACGTTATATACAGGTTGTTTTCTGATCTCAGGACATAAAATTTACCAAGTTCCTCATGAAAAATCGTTCGTGAAACATCAATGTGTGTCCGTAATGATCAGTCCAGAATGAGCAGTCGAAAATCGGCAGTCATATATTAATGTATGCATATCTGCACGAAAATTCACGATGTGCAGTCAAGACCAAAGTTTATCTAGGACTACTGGCTGCACGTCTTCAAGTTGCCAATAAATAGAAAAAGAATACTTTTACAAATCAATCTCAGCACGTGAGACATTTGTTTTAAGTACTTTTTTTGCACGCGTTTGATGAAATTAATGTTGAACAATTGATTGCCAGGCATTAAACCTGCTGAAATCCTGACAAAAATTTTTGACTACTATACATTCTTTTTTTTTTTTCTATTTCAAAAATAATTTTCATTTGCGTACACTGCAGTATCGTTGTTGTAAATAACCAATAATATCTACTTATACTGACAGAAAAGACTAAAAAAAATTGCGGGACGATTGTCTGACTTAACCTGAACAATTCAATGAAATGTTCCATGTATAAATGTTTTATGCTAGTATTTTTTTTTATTTCCATATTCTTTTCATTACTGTTTATACAACATTGCAAGTACGTACACATTAGTTTACTTGCCGTGCGATATGTTGATAATTCACTAAAAACTCGCAATTTAATTGTGTGCTTTATTTTTTAATTACCCCCTGATTTCTTTTCCATACGTAGCCTTTTTCTTTCCATATTTCACACAGACAATTAAAATTAAAATAACACCTACTTAATTTCAGATTTCCTCACTGCCAAAACCATAACAATTTTTCTAAAACAGTGACCAGACGCTATTCTTGTTCAAAACTGCACACTGCGAATGCAAGCTGTCATATTCTGACTGCCGGCTACAGACTGCAGAAGTGTCAACTGCAGACTGCGAAATGTCGACTGTTAATTCTGGACTCGCATTTAAACCACCCAGAAGGATGGAAAATGCCATCGAAAATAAGGTAACATGTAGCGCCTAGTAATATGTGCACAGGCGACATGTTATTTTGAATTTTGCGCGCTAGGTAACCGCGAGGAAAGGCTTCATTGTGGGTGTTTACAGTAATGAAACATTACATAGTAACAGGAAAGGTATGGATACTTCACTGCTCGAAACAGTCGTCAGTAGGCGAAGGAAACGGTTTTACGCTTGGACAGCACGAAGATTGTATAGAGGGCACGTGTATTTCGCAGATTAATTTGCAGCAGCCTAGACTTGTCAGAACAGTACTACACACGCGCACAGATCACAGTTCATTGACCTTTTCCAATTGGCTTATAACCGTACAAGCAGGTAGCACGTAACATCCCCACCAATTATTTCCGTATTTATTACGAAGGCGTGTCAAACATACGTTGTCGTCCAGTCATAGAAATGACGGCAAGGTATACGGTGTTGACGATCAGCCTGACCTAGAATAAATCCGTGAAATACTCTTGTATCTAAGAATGATAAAGGCGTGGAACAAGATGAGTCGGAGCAACATTGGTCAGCAGACAGGGAAGTCAAAAAGAGGGATTAACCTAAGAATAAGATGCAAAATAGTACCTTTTTGACGGTTCCACGTAACGAAACATTGAATATTATTATATTCAAAATATTCTTTATATTTTAGTATTATATATATATTTTTTTTTTAAACTTTTGTGTCTAATGGTGATGGGGGTGTTATAACTCCCAACCTCCGCCTGGCTACCGCACTGCTTACAAGAAATCCCCTAGACCAAGAAGGTATTTGCCGAAACTGTTATACCAGCCAAACTGCCAGAGTCTAGGCGCGACTTCTTAAAGGTGTTCAAGTGCGTTACGTGTCAATATTTTAAATTGTTACCAAATTGGCCTAGTATTAGTTTTGTAGAAGATACTTGTGAGTACAGTTTCCTCTTATGAAACAATTTTAACTCGAATAGTTTACACATAACTGTGCGTCAAAATCAAAATTTTCATGTTAGGCCTTTGTTTACACGCAAATAGTTAAAACCAGTTGGCTTACTTAGATGAAATAATTCTCAGTGAAATAACATGCCATGGGCTTCATAACTTAATATTAAAAAATGTCAAAATTAACAATTTTTGTATTTTAAAAAATTGTTGAATTTACAACTCTTTTCTTCACTTTTGCAATATTTTTTAAAAAATTCAATATATTATGTTATTCGTTTATACATGTTAGGTTACGTAGCACATGGGATGTTGTTCCACTTTGAATAATTTCATTTGAATAAGCCAAATGGTTTCCACTATTTGCGTGGCAGCGTAACACGCAAATATTAACTATGTGAAAAATATGCGAGCTAAAATTACTTCGTAAGAAAAAACTTTACTCATGAGAACCGTCTACAAAACTAACACTATTTCATGAAAATATAAAATTATAATTTTACTCCACGTAAACACAATTAAGGTGTCCGCCTGTCCAGGCCGCTTAGCAGTGTGCAGAACGTCGGCCGATACAAGATTATGCTGAAACTACTCAACATACATGAATGATATCTGCGTATGTGTAGCATTCAAGGAACTTTATACGTGTGTATGTCCATTTCAGATTCACTGCTACTCTTCGAAGCATATTTTAAAGCAGTTGAAAAAGGCAAAAATGGGTGTTTTTGCGTTCCTATTTAGGTATGAAAACCTCGGCTCAGAATATTTTAAAATGTATAGGCGGGTATAATACACGTTTGTATTTAATATTACGTCATAAAAGGATAGGATCACCACTGACTGTCTCATAGAGCGAGGCAAGTTGTTGGCGAGAATATCACACGTCAGTTCAGTGACTTGTGTCTAGAGGCTAGGGAAAGACGTGTCTGTCGTCATTACAGCTTCTCCACTTATAGGCCTCGAGCTCGCAAAATATCTTTAACCCAGGCGGTCTCATTGATTGTGTAATACGAGTAGCGTATCCGCTGAACCGACAGCGGGTAATTAAAACAGCCAGGTGGTTCCTAACTGACATGTAATAGAAACTAATTGGATTCACGAAGAGTCCTTCAGTTGATTCTTGAACTGCAACACCTGCAGCGTAATAAATACTTGTTTGTAACTGTCCCCAGGTATTTTACCTATAGTCTTCAAACCTCTTCGGAGTCGTTTACGGACGTAATATGGCAGAGCAATTTTAGAAGTAATTTCATGAGGAGCAACCTGGTGAAATAGCTGAACTGAGTTCGCAAACAACCCATATTACACGCATTGTATGTGATGATGAAGATGATGATAGCGAAGATGACCCAAAGGCAGGTTTAGAACCAAGGAGGACGCCAGATGATGAAAAAACCACGACGTCCGCACAAGCCGACTAGACGAGATGATTCTTCGGTGGTTCGCCATTGTCTTCGACAGTATGGAGGTGATGGGACAGCACAACACCCAGTCCTGAACCCAGAGAGGCAACTGCAAATATTGACCTCCCGGCTGGAAATTGAACCTGTGACCCATGACCTAACAGCTAGGAGTCAAGCTGTCGGATACGCATTATGTATAACTTACAAAATGTTATACATATTGGCTTACAACTTATGTGGACAAAATTACGTAATGTTTGTGAGTGAAAATTAAGCGCCGTCGTAGCCTACATATGTCCCGTCACTGTAAGATCCGATTGTTCTGCAATCATGTTAAAAATTTGCTTTCCGTTAGCCTGTACGTTACCTTCCTTCCGTAACATAAATAAATTAGATTATCAGTTTAAAAATGACACGTCTCACACATATTCATAACTTATATTCGGCTGCTAACGTCTGCGTATCACTATGACTCTTATTATATTAACTATATTTGTGACATTAATGGTATGTCACTTCATGCATTTCAAATATATTGTTCTGCAGTGACTGTCTAACCTCATTGAATGTGGGGTGAGATAGGTGATGGAAAAACTGTGGGAAGTAATTTTCCTCGCGTTATAATTAACGGGCGTCTGATCATTTCGATTAAACGACCTCAACTAGGGAGGCCTAACTTTCCGTTTCATAAGTAGGTATTTGGTGGAGAAAAATTTCGGCAATTAATTCCCTTCCACCGAAGACCAACTAATGAACCGGAAAGTGAACGTTAACAATAAAAAATAACAACGAATTGAAATAATGCATCTACTCTAATGCATGTCACTAACAAATAGTTTTATTTAGTATAATGTCTTTGAATGTTTCATGCAATGGGACAGAATGACGGCCTTTGAAAATCTACTGTGTTCTTTTGTGTCTTCATCGTTTTGTTGTCGTTGTTATCCTGTCTTGTATCCATTATTGTATTCGTTCCAGTATTGTCTGTGCTGTTTTAATTGTGATGTCCTGAGTTTTACATATTAGTTTGTTTTGTGTTTCGACTTTTATTTTTGGTCGTTTATCATTATTTCTTTCCTTTATTTGTTGTTGACTAATTCCTTATGGGATCTTTTATATTCTGTTGGTTTTGTTTATGGGTGTGTTGACTACAGCCAACTCGGCTTGTTTTCTCTCTTGTCGTATTCCGTTGTTTGTTTTTCTTAGTCTCTTTCTAAGATTTCTGAGACGACATAATATTGCAGTTGCGTATGTCCAAAGTAATACAGTTTATTTAGTATGTTGAAACGTTTTATGTAGTAGCGAGAATTACATTATGAACATGACAGTTCTTAAACGTCTCTCTCCGTCATCCATGATATATACGTGTTCTGACGTTGATATTACGGAAGGAGGGTTGTAGTCTTCCGGGCTTGACGAAAATAAAGTTCTCGTTTAACACGGGAGTTAGGACTGCCTGGTTGAGGTCGTTTAATTGAAATACGGGCACGGGGCCGAGTTTTCTCGGCTTTAGGAGGAATTATATTACTAAACTCAGACAAGAGCCGATAACATAAAATTGCTCCGTAACATTGTTGCAAATTGATTGTACCATGTAATTTTATTTTTCGAGACAAACATTTAACGTATTTTAGCTAATTTATCAATTAAATGGAAATTTCGTTAATTAACTAACTAGCCACCATCATGCTGTATTTTGTCTCGACAAAATCAGGGTACGTAGTTAAAACCAATTATAACAAAGTCACGAAGGGATTTTACGATATCGCCTCCGTTTCTGCTGTAAAAAAATAATCATCGTCAGAAATGTTGAAACTCGGGCCGAAGTCCCTAGTAAACAAATTAACACCATTTGAGGATAAATAGTTAATTCTCATTTCTCAAAGAATAGTATATCTACGACAGAAAAACTGTTTTGAAGCTAAGTTAAAAGACGTATCTTTGTTACTAGAGTCGAAGTTTTGATACTGGAATGTCAATATGATTATAAAAAAAAATTTGGGTTTCTACGGAATTTTGCAATGTAGCTCAATTTCTTAATAACATGTATTCTTCTATTAAATAAATAATTTACTTGTATAAAACTTAAATGCTTCCTTTATGAAGACATATCTGTATTAAAACCCTTTATTTGTTTGTCTTTCAGTGAGAAAATAGACTAAAAGGTAATCATGTTTTCGTATTTTCTGTTCATTTTTCTCTTATACACTTACAGATACTCTCCACCTGTCATAGACGCACTGTAAAAAAACTTCCTTGAATGTTTAGGAAGTAATTATCCCAGACGCAGTATGGGACACTTACCATACTTCGTCTTGTAAATATGCAAACTTTTACCGTTGTTACAATACAAGTCTGGTATCTTTAGTATGCATTTGACTGTTTTATAATTAGGTTTAGGAGTGCTACCATGGATGTCTGGGAAACAATTCTACCATACCTACTTTCTTAGCGCTCCTATCCGCACGTCTGGTAAATTTACAAACTATTTTTTTAGAGTGTATTTTCGCGAATGAATCAGTAATAGGCTGGTTACAAGTGTTTGTAGTGGAACATTTCCTCTTACAAGCAAGCGCGAAAATTATAATCTGTTACCGAAATTCCTGAGTCGGGCGAGAATTTTTAAAAGTTTTCTTTAAATTATTTTTTCATATGCTAATCTGAAAATAGCGCGTTACAACGTGAACTACTTCACATTTACGCACAAAATTACAAATCCAGGTCTGCCTGTACATTATAAACAAACGGAAATTACCGAACAGCCTTTCCCTGTAAACGAACCCTGTAACCTACCTCACTATTCAGGTAGCCAAAGTCTGTAAACTGTAGCAAACTATATGCAGTGCGTTTGCAAATACTACTGCTACCGGAGTCACGAAAATGTTCTGGTCCTGAAACGTGCTATCAATTCAACCGCCAAAATATGCCTAATGTCATCTCTTGGTTTCCATCCCTCTGTTTGAAGTCTCAGATGAGAACACGTCCAGCCGTCGCTCAAAGTGTGCGCACGTCGACCGCTTATTCAGTTCTCGCTTATACAGAATGTTGCAAAATTCTATGTTAATATTCTAGGGAAACAAATCCTCACATGTAGAGGAACAAAAAGTGTTATATGAACACAGGTCCAAAAACGCACCGTTTCTGCGCTACAGTTGGCAACACATGACGTATGGTTGATAGCGCGCGGGTAGGATCATGTTGCTGTGGGGCATCATTACTGCAGTACATAACATGTTACTATGCCACATACTACGCCACTAACACACAGCCAATAGGAACAACTGTAACACAGCAACATGATTCTGCCAGCGTGCTATCAACCATACGTCATGTATGCCAACAGTAGCTCAGAAACTGTGATTGTTTCCCTAGAATATTGACATGGAATTGTGCAACATTCTGTGTAGGCATACACGAGGGCCTGGCCTAAACCAGAATAAACATTAAAACCAACGAGTACCTGACCTGACAGGAACGTCTCGTTTCGCCTACAAGCCAGTTAACCATCTCTAAGAAGGAAACAGAGCATAATACAGTACCTCTTTACAAGTAGAACAGCCACAATGTCGCTTGGCGTGGCAACAGGTCGAGCTACTCCGTGGCCCCCTCCTCTCTTCTCCGACGCGAGCAGAAGTCAGTGCCGAGCAGCAGGTAAACAATGTTTCCTAGTAAACTGGCCGTGCATGCCCATATAACAATTATTTATGTGCCAGATCTCACCAGTATCAGATACATACAGGATGTTAACGAAAGTATGCTACAAATTTTGCGTAATATTTCTTTGAAAAAATGAGGTAATATCTTATTGTGGAAGTGTTCAGTTGGCACAAATTTTATGGGAGATATTCGTGCTTGAAAATTGACATTTGAAAACCAAAATTTGTTAAAATAACTTCAAATGAGGAGAGAAAAATAATGAATTTCCACGTGCGGTTTGATAACAACGAGATCTGAAAGTATAAAAAAAAGTGGTTTTGAATACATTTTACTTTGAATAGATTATGAGGTTGTTAACATTTTTTTTTCAATATATTTTTATACCACTGACTTTTCTTGCCTATTAAACGACACAGTATAAAGTAGGAAATAGCATTGAACAAAAAAGTTGTTCTGTCACAACACCCTCAAGTGAACAATTTGCGAATATATTGAGTCTTACAGGTAGGCATCACGCAGTACACAGGAGGTTTGAGAAACCCTGTTATCTAATGATGGTGGGAAAGGTATTCGAAGCCTTTCTTTTCCTCAGTTGCAGACCGTGTTATTAATAAAACGCAACAGGAATATCAGTATTTATGTCTCCTTACTTTTGTTTATTTTAACAAATGTTGGTATTCAGTGTAAATTTTCCACCAGTCAAAATCTTGCATCACATAACCTCACCTCAATATTTACAAGGAATCATCTCGCAAAGTTTCTAACATACTTTTATGAACATCCTGTTATATGTATACATACATACACACACATTTGGGTGGCAGTGCACCCAACCCAAAAGTTTTTGCATCGTTTCGTTCGTATGTATATAACGTTAACAGAATCGTAAACATTTATTCTTTATGACTCGTGCTTCATAAATATTTCACACTTGTGAGAATGATGCGTTGAGACTTGTACTTATTGTCAGATTTGCCGATAATTTACATTACGTAACTAAAAGTATCGGTGACTGGATTTAGTTGCTTGGACATACTCCATTGCGCAATGGAGTTATGTCAATGCAACTAAATTCAGTCATGCACTCCCATTGCACAGTTCTATCAAAGATCCTACAAGAGTCGTATAGTATTTTTTTTTTCTGTAGCAGGCAGTCGTTGCATCTAGTGAATTTATTTTCCGAACGAAGCGACAATAGTCAGTATCTTCTGTAGAGAAACTTTAAGGATGCTCTAGTGGAGAAAAATCATAATTTTACATTTGTATAAAATAGGGTTAGTTTTATAGGCGTTACTTGTGAGTACGTTTTCGTATTATGAAAAAAAAATTAGCTCGGCCTGTTTTCGCATACCATTTCAAAGTCAAAATGTGCATTTTTTACTTGATACAAACTTGAAAACCAGTAAACATAATGAAATTAAAAAAAAAAAATCACATGAAAACTACGTGTCACTGCGTACGGCTTGAATCATATAAACAAACATTTAAAAAAAAATTGTATTTAAAAAAATTTTCTGAGTGTAAGGAAAAATTAGCACATTCTAGATATTTTTTTTAATACAAAAAAACATGAATTATTTCATTTCACAATGTACCTTAGTTTTCAAGTTTTAATGAAGTAAAAACACGCAAATTTTGACTTTGAAATGGCACTATGCGAAAACTGGCCGAGCTTTTTTCTGCTTTGTTTAGATAACGTCTGCCCAAAGAAAACGTGTCGCCTGGTTCGTCATGTGACGTCCCGATTGGTGGCGAAACGCCATTTCATTGGTCTTTGCAAGTTAAATCGATAACTTGGCCTGACATTAGTATGTAGCGACATGAACTTCGAGAATAGTGGTGATATTTGAAAAAAAAAAAAAAAAAAAATCAACGCATTTGTTATTTTTATCAAGTAGCGACTAAGTATTCGGGAGACGATGACGTAGGACGCGCGTCGTTGCGCTTCAACGGAGGGGCACATGTTTTCATGCAGTGTATTATTCGGGTACTCGTGTTATTGTTTGTAAATTCACTTGACGATTCCTAGGAGATACAAACTGTACGCTACCAATGACATTTTTGTTCATCTCGGCGAGGCCCACATTGTTGTAGGATTTTATAGGAATTTTTGAAATACCGTGAAAATTATGAACAAATAAGTATTTTTCACAATAAAAAAAAACAGAAAATATAATCTCATAGTCTTTCCCTTGTTTTAGCCTACATTCCGAAGGAAAAAGTAGGCTTATGAGATCACCTTTCTGTTTGTGTGTGTATCTGTACGTGTGTGTCCCTTAAAAAGTTTGAACCAGTGGACCGAATTTAATCAAACTTTGTACACATATAGTCCTATGCAGTCCGACTTGACTTATATACATTTGGTTTATGCCCTGTTATTATTTTTTAATTGCGGCCATTTTAACATTTTTCGATCAAGCTAGATATCTAAGGAACCGAATTTACAGAATCTCATCAAACTTGGTACACATAAGACCCAAACAAATCTGACTAGACTTTTGTGACTTTCGCACATCCTGTGTTTATATTTTCAAAATGGCGGCCATTTTTATATTTTTAGCATATAACTACATAATCTCAGGAAGTATTTTTCGGAATTGCATCAAACTTGCTACGTATATTCTACATACAAAATTGACTTAACTTTTGGGTATTTCGTTCATTCTGTGTTCGTATTTTCGAAATGGTGGCAATTTTTATACTTTTTCATAGTATTGCATGTGTTAGGAAACTTTTTTTTCATAATTTCACCAAACTTGGTACATATCTGGCTTGATTTTTGTGTATTTCATTCATTCTGTGTTCATAGTTCCGAAATGGCAGTCATTTTTATATTTTCAGCATAGCAGCCTATAACAAGTCTTAGGAAACTTTTTTTCATAATTTCACCAAACAGGGTATATACCACACATAAAGTTGACTTGATTTTTGTGCATTTCATTCTTCCTGTGTTCATATTTTCGAAATGATGGTAATTTTTGTATTTTTAGTCTAGTATAATATATCTTAGGAATTAATTTTCAGAATATCATCAAACTTGATTCACATATTTCTGCATAAAAAAATGATTCAACTTTTTGTGTATTTCGTTCATTCTGTGTTTATAATTTCATAATTGTAGCCATTTTTATATTTTTTGCATAATATGACTTGCTGATGAAATATTTTCAGAAATTTCATCAAACGTGGTACACATACTACATACAAAGCTTGCTTGATTTTTGCGTATCTCATTCATCATTTCGTAATATTTTGAAAACGGCGACTATTTTTTTTTATCTTTATGAAAGAAAGACATCTCAGAAAAAAATTTCCCCAAGTTTTATTAAACTGGATACTCTCATATTACTTAGCAAACTGGCTTATCTTTAGTACATTTCGTGTATCATACGTCTAAATCAATATTATTATTTAATATTCCTAGACTGCGTAAACAATTTTAACTTTCAGAGTTAATTTGCACCACATTTGAGGAAAGTAGGCTTATCAGTTTTTTTGTTAATATTCTTGTTATTCCTGTGGCAATATTATCCTCTTCTGAAATTAGAAAGTGATTTAAGTTCGAAATACTTAACACAGGGTGGCTCCCCCCAAAAAACTATGATTCACCCCTCCCAAACCTTACGATGACCCCCTCCCCCATTTTTTTACTGCGACCAAAAGAGTATTTTCACAGTAGAAACTATAGACAATGCCAGTGGAAAGCGTTGTTGCGCTGTGTTGAAGAATGGTAATGTAATACTAACATCCGAAATATTATTTCTCGTTTTTTTTTTACAACCGCGCCGGTCTACTGTACGAAATGTCCTGGGTTCGAATCCCGGTTCGGGCATGGCTGTTGTGTTGTACTTCGTTGTTAAAGGGTCGTAAAACCCTCTCACCTCACCACTCAGGAACAAGAAAACCTCACTCGAAAATACGTTTGTTGAGCGCATCGCCACGAAAAAATGAGAGTTTAAAATACGTTTAGTGCATAGGTGGCAGAACCTGGAGGGGCTGGGGGTGGGAAGGTGTCATATGATGACCTAATGTTCTACCATAAAGGGAAATAACTGAATAAGGGATAGGAAAATTTCGCAAATGCAATGACCTGCAGGCTAGAATCCATTGTACTGTGCATAGTCAAGCCCCGTATATTCGTTCATTGTGTACTATTCCACTGAGTAGCAGCTAGAGGACAAATGGTCGGGGCTTGAGTATGCATAGCATAGTTGATTCTAACATGCAAGTTATTGAATTCACGAAATTTTCCTGCCTCTAGGAATAACTAAATTGAAAACACATTACTGTCACATGCTCATTATAATTACTTCTGTGAAACTTTGACATTTGCAATAAAATATTATCTTTAAATTATTTTTGCAATCCCTGATGGAAAAAAGTTATATCTGAAATTGGCCATATCTTGGACTGATCTGGGCCAGATATGAGTTAGTGTATATTTCTCTATCCCTGATGCCAGATCTGGCGAATTACAGATATAGCCTGATCTGGCCCAGATGTACTTTTTCCATATGTGATGGAGAGTTGTTACACATACGCTAGTACTGTTACCCAACAAAACACTTCAGTTTGACGTTTGCAATTATAATTTTAATATGATACATTTAAAATCTTTACCACTTCTTTCAATCATTTTCCAATTATAATTCTGGAATATTGACCCCCTAATTACGAACACCTTCTGCCGTCCCTAGTTCGGTAGCTTTTTTAGGACACGGATAGTAATGTTATAGAGAAGGGTGGCTCAGCCTCGACAGCCTTTCTGTGGTCGCCCTCAGCTTCGTGTTGTGGTCAGCTGGTTGGCCCCCGCATCGCGGTCTGAGTGCTACACTTGGCAACACTGCCCCGGGCACAGAGCAGAGAAAGCGCCATCTGTCCGCCAGATGTCAGCAGTGGCCGCCACCACACCTGTCCACTAACCTACAGTCCAACCGCGTGCAAAAGATACTAATTACATCGCTGTCGTGCAACCAGTGTGTGTCGTGTCTGATGTATCGACAAGCAACAATGGCCTTGGCATACGAGTCACCATCTGTGCAACAGACGGGATGCAATCACTGCCAGGGGCGATCATATTACCGTGGGAACTTGACTGACGCGTCTATACCTCGTCCACTCTTACCTGAGTTCTGAAGTAAACAGATTGCGCCATGCCAGCTGCTAGTGGGCTCAGTTTGTGCCTCGTGCCGACCCTCTAGACTCAAATACGATGCACGGGGGCCTCTCTACCTGCGCTTCAAATGTGTTGCAGCGAGTAACGACTATTCTTTTTTGAGGAAACTATTTAACGCGCATTATATTTGTATATCTACGAAAAGAACACACACGTCAAACTATGTCCCTATAGTTTTAAAATTCGGCACGTTTATTAGAAACATTATTTTCGGACCCCTCAAAACAGCCAAAAATGACTTTTCCAGACTGTCGTATCTGAAAAATTAACAGCCGCATTCGAAAAACACAACTATAGAAACAAGCGCTAGACTTTGAACTATGCTGCCATGCACGCCATCTTAGTGGCTGGCGCAGAGGGGCGATAATGTATTACTTATGTGGGTTAGTGGCACTCTTACCACTCCTGCCTCACACACACAAACGCAGCCTATCTATGGATGCCCCTTAATGGTGTGCCCGTGCGCACAATGTCTCCGTCTCTCTCTCTAATCTTGTGACGTCATTCAGACTGAATCTGTTCGGAATGGCCCATTTAAAAGTATACAAATCTGTGCTTCTTTTCACGTCGCCGGCGTTAAATTACATTTCCACTACTTCATATTAGTACTAACGACTGTTCATTTACATATGAAATAACTTTCATTTGTGATTAAATATGTGTCAATGTCAGTGCTAGAAAGACGATTTCGGCTACTTCTGCTGTACTCCGTGAAAGCTTAAATAATTAATTTTAGTATGTTGTTTTATACACCGAAATATACAACTATTTGCAAAATGTAGCCTTCAAAAATTATTTAATGCTCATCCATAAAACGTATTCTGAGAATCAGCTGTTTGCTTAAAGTTTGAGCAGTGTGTGTTTATGATTAATTTATTTATTAAAGTTAATATGTAGCAACTAGATAAAAAACACTTAACATGTTATGAAAGTCAACATCTCATTGAAAAAAATTTAAATGTTTTTGTTTCCATTTTTTTGGTGCATAATGTTTAAGTTATTGACACGATCAGGTAAGGATAGCCTAACCTACAATTGTCACATGTAGCTTGGACATAAATAAATGTAAGTACTGTAATATGACAATGTTTACCAAACCAGATGGTTATCCTGGTTTTAATTATCTTCCTTAATATTTAGATGCAGCAACTAACATTCAGTTGTGGCTTAGCCTGTCTGTACATATGTGTATTCTAAGCTGATGCCCAACACTGCTTATATTGTCTAGCATTTGCGTGTTCAGGAGAAATTTTATAACAAAATCAGTGGAAGTGAAGAGATTTTGGTCAGCGCTTATCATCTAGCCTACGTCTTTAGTGTTGGTCAGGGGTGAGTTGATGTGAGTATGGAGCAGCGCCAGAATGAGGAGGTGGGGAAACGGGATATTCCCGAGAAAACCCGCCCACCAGCGGAATCGTCCGGTACGATTCCCAAAAGTCCGGGAATCGAACACGCATGGCCTTGGTGGGAGGGACCCCTCGGCCCCCGCGACCCGACAAAATCAATGCATTTTAAGTCTTTATGGCTATTTTGCACTATGGAGTAGCAATGCATGAATAATATTAGTAGCTTGCCTAGCTTCAACATTTTATGCATCATTACGAACATAATTTATTTCAATTCACCAAAATTCAACTGCTGATAACAATAGCGATTGGGCACCTACCAAACCCCTCCTAAACGTTCTAACCCCTTCACCGTTAAATATTTCTCCGAGAGTAAATTTCACTCCATCACCGACATCCTAAGCATATTCTGCTTATTACGCTTTGTTTTCCTCCTCATGTTGTAACAAAGTTTTTTTTTTTTTTTTAATTCTCTTGTAGACAGGCCAATCAGTGTTTGCAATGGAGTCTTCTAAGACCTTTAGTAAGCTAAATGAAAAAGTTTTCATGATAGACGACAGTATTTTTTGTGGAACATGCGTGATAACTTACTAATGCACCTTATATTTCTGTGAAAGTTATTAAGCTAACGGATTGTGTCGTTTTAGGATAATATTTGCTTAAGATATTCAATAAATCAGTTAAGAGTGCACTTTATTTCATTTTTAGATACTGATGTGCAAAACACGCAATTAACAAAAACCTTATGTGGTGTTAATTAGGTAGTTCCCAATTCTTATTAAGTATCATCTTTAATTGTAACAAACTTAAGTAACAATGGAATAAGAAGAAAAAAGTCCGGTGTCATTTAAATGACAGTTGTTTGTACAAATCACCTAACGAACTGCATACTTTGACAGATTATTAACTTACATTACCAAAATAGCTCACGTTGATTGACAGACTTCCTTCTTGACAGGTTTTGGTGATTTTAGAAATATTTGGCCTACACAAGTTCAAATTTATCTAAACATGGTGGAGTTAGAACCTAGCTGACTTTACAAATTGTTCCCAAATCTGGGATTACTAATGTGGAGCATCATTGTAGGCTCAAATTTATAACAAGGAAGCAACATAAACCTGGGATGGTTGTCACTAAAGATTATTCAGGGCTCAATGGTATTTATTCTTTAAAAATTAGCACAGAAATATATAACTATTAGCAAAGAAACACCTTTCTCTAAAAATGTAACACACAAAACTGTAGTGAACATTTCTGAAGCTGTATTGTTGCATAGTAATGACAGCCTTATTTAGGCCTGTGTATAAACAGTAAGAAAAATTTATAACTTGAGCAACTTTATCGTACATCCCTAAATACTGGCCAGTGTACCAAGAAACTAGTTCGCTTAACATTGTGGTAGTCGCTTTATAACTCGCGAATGCATTTGTACGGACGTGTCTTCCGCTAACCATATTTATAATAACGAACGTATAGCGTAGATTGTGTTTGCAACGCGTGCAAGTATTATATAATTTGTAATATCACCTCATTCTAAATTTAATCACAAAGTTGTAAAAAAAAGGGCGGAATAGGTTTTCGATTAGTAATCGATTTTCAGTTTATCTAACCGATTGAATGTTTAGATACCGAAGTGATTTTTTCTTAAGCGCTATGTTCTCTTAAATAGCAATCAAAATCTACGCTATGAGTTCGTTATTATAATTATGGTTATAGATGATGGTTTATCGCGGGAAAACTTGACGGTTTGCTGGATTTCAACGTACGTTCAGCTTACTAGAAGATTACTGGCTTTAGCTTGTACTTGGAGCTGTTACCCTATTTGACTGAGTCAATAAGAATTCCGTTATTTTAATATTTGATGCCTGTTATTGGTCTGCAGACAACTACGTTGTGGCAGACGTACATCAGCGAATCATATATGTTGCAAGATACTACAGTGTTTTCAAGGGTATGTTGGCACAAAATATTTTCGCGATATACCATCATCTCTGTGGTTAGTGGATAACATGTCCGAGCAAATTGATTCACGAATTATATCCTTAAAAATTCCCTTAGGCATCATCATGATGTAACCGTGTTACGGATGTTGAACTTCGATTAAATATTATAGACATTTCGATTCAGCTGTCTGACCAAGCTTTATTCAAGATACCTCTAACACCTCCTGAGCACCACTCTGATGACGATATCTCGATTCGTCCGACTGATACGGAGGAATAATAATTGAAAGCACATTTCACATCCAATTTTGAAATTTTTTTAAAATTGTATTTTAGACATTGGTATAAGTATCCAGTTGAAATAAAAATCACAACGATTGTCGGTTGGGTTTGAGCTTATGTAAGAAACACATCTCTCTGTTTTACATTTTTTAACTCTCAAATTCAAAAAAAAAAATCGTTCAATTAATTTTTGGATATTTACGTAGTCGTCATTTGAAGCGAAAAGCAACTATCTCGAGGGGTTCGACCGAGGTTTAGACGAAAATACATTTCATGATTTTTCACCTCCTTAGGTGTCAAATTTGAAAATGTTTAATTTAGGTTACTAAAAATGCATTTTGTGAATGTCTCATTGAATTTATGATCACAATGGTAGCTCTAGGTTTCGAGGTATATAGATGTTCAAATAAAAGTATTTTTCACAACTTTTCCTCTCTTAGGTATTGAATTTCGAAAATTCCCTTCTTAGTGCTGTAGTGCTTGCCTGCGCCCTGAAGGACTAAACAATTTCACGTTTCTGTGTTCTGCGGTTTGGGCTGTGCTTTGATATGTCAGTCAATAAATGTTATCTTTATATATATATATATATATATATATATATATATATATATATATATATGAATTGTTAAATAAAAATATATTAATTTCATTTACAGCAATGGCCTTAATTTTCGTCGATAGTAAAGTAGGAACACATTGTAGCATTTAATTTGCAGGGAATATTTATACCAAGCTGGTCGCCGTTTGAGGCAACTGTAAATTTCGAAACAAAAAGAATTAAATGATCTGTAAAGTTACACGATTTAGAGTACTGTAGGAATAGCTACTTAGGCTCTAAGATTTAATGATGAGAGACACCGGAGGAAACACCTATGCTTTTCTTACATATAAATATTTAAAAACTTCTTTGCTATTTTCTAACGTGCTGTATTTTTCATTAACACACAACATGCTACTTAACAATAAATTCTGTTTTTTAGAGCTTGGCAACCTTTCACGCTACGTCAACACCTCCCATTAAAAAGAAATATGTATTTTAAGATGTCACGAAATTCTTTAATTACATTTTCTGAAAATACAACTAGTGCAGTTTCTATTAAACAATTTATAACCTTTTGGACTAATTATTTACTCTTCCCGTTTGTTCATTAGTGAATAAACTGCAAACATTTAAGTCGTTACGAAGGTAGGGAAATACTGCAAGAAGCTTCCGAAGTTTTGGATTGCAGACGTTAGAACAGATTGCACTAATAATTACAAAGTTTTTGTTTTCAGACAGACCAGTTTCTGCTGTGAATACCAAACTATTTGAATTAATTAATGTTATTGGATAGGTTCATTAAAAATATTTTCTGGCTACACAACAAAACACAAACGTAAATTATTTTATTTTAAGATACATAACACATCCCTACTGTACAAAAATGTTGTGTAACACACCTCACTAATTTATTTTAAACGTACTTGAACGTCATTATGACGAAAGCCATTTTGCCACTGATGATTAATTACATCGTTAGAGCTTTGATATTTCTCATGCGGAATTTAAAAATACATACTCTGCGTTGGAACAGAATATTAATGGAACGTTTTATGGTTTGATTATGCGTTTTTGGAACAGAAAATATAACGTATAAAATATATGTCAACTCCTTCAAAGATTAAAGGAAACACTACACTGAAATATAAGATTAAAAAAACAAATACATAAACAAGGTTTAATACTAAATTAAAGATTACTTATGATAACCAATTTAGGGTTAATTAGTAAAATACGAAATGTTTATTGGAATGACCGTATTGATTAGCTATTATTATTTCTACTACGCCCGTTATTTAGTTTTCGCTCCAGCAAGCAGAGCCCTAATAAATAATCGTGAAAGAAGGGACAAAATAATGAAGGTGGTGAGAAGGAATACCTACTCCTGCTTGGAGGAGTCCGACCTCTCCGACCTGAGGTATTTGAAAAAAAGAATAAAAAATAACAGGGTTAACCAGGTGAACCGCCGGCGGATGTGGCGAGCGCTCTTGTCCCTTTATTCACAGAGCACTTGGGAA
This sequence comes from Medauroidea extradentata, assembly GCA_003012365.1. Classification (NCBI taxonomy): domain Eukaryota; kingdom Metazoa; phylum Arthropoda; class Insecta; order Phasmatodea; family Phasmatidae; genus Medauroidea; species Medauroidea extradentata. Next base: position 58,261 of record PNEQ01046302.1, read on the forward strand.
GGAAGTTTGATGTTGCTTGGAGAAGGGGTTTAGAAGGGGGGGGGTGAAGGTTTTGAGCACAATGCGCGGAAATGACTTGGCGCTAACAGGGTCAGAGGGGCGGTTCAGGTGGTCGCCTGTGGTCGAACATGACAGCACCAGTGTATACATGTCTCTTCGTTCTTCCACTTCCACACACTCACCTTCTAGTCACGTTACTCCTCCAGGCATTTATTTGCCGTAAGTAGGGACAGGAATTTTTGGTGAAAATAGTTATGCCCCACTTTGTTTCAGTGCCTTATGTGCACACCTGCAGCTCAACTTCGTGGCTATTAGCAAGAGTCTTTTGTGCAGAGTAGCATATACATTTTCACATGGTAGTGTTAATATATTCCATTTTAAAATAAAGGTTTGCATTATTGCATTGATTTTACTCCAGAGATTATTCTTACTGCCTTCTTTTGTAATAAAAGTACTTTGTTTACATTTATAGAATTTCCCCAGTACATAATACCAAATGTCATTAAAGAATTAAAATAGCTATGATAAATCATTATTTTTGCCTCATCGTCTGTTATTTTCTGACTACACCTTAAGGCAAAACAAGCTGAATTTAATTTTGATATTAATTGAGATATGTGGTCTTCCAATTCAGTCTCTTGTCAATATAGAGACTGAGAAACTTTGTCTTGGATACTTGATTGTTAGTATTGCCATTACATTTAATATTGAGATCACATTGTGGCTTACTCACTTGAACGTGAATCATGTTAGTTTTCTCCATATTAAGAGTTAGTTTATTTGACAAAAATTAATTATTTAATAAATTCAGCACTTTATTTCATAGAAACTGAAGCTCAACAATAGAACTATGATAAATCAATAAACTTGTCTCATCTGCAAATAATACTGGTGTGGCAAATAATTTTATGAACTGTGGTAGGTCATTGATATATATTAGAAAAAATAAGAGGACTTAAAACAAATCCTTTAGGAACACAATGTTTTATTATTCCAATGCTAGATTTAGAACTAGTTGCAGTCGTTGGATTATTAATTTCAACTCTATGTTCTTTAAAATTAAGGTATGAAGATATCAAATTTAGAAACGTATTTCTTATACCATAATGCTCAAGTATGTCCAGAAGAATTCTATTATTGACACAGTCAAAAAACCTTTGACAGATCACAAAATATACCAACAACTGATTCTTTTTTCATTAAAAGAATCTAAAATAACAGACTCCAATTTATATGTTGCATCAATTTCAGATAATTTTTTTTATAAAACCAAACTGTGAGTCAGATAAAATTTCATGGAATATTAGGTGATTTATTATCCTGTTATATATAACTACTTCAAAAATTTTTAAAAAGTTGTCAATAACGAAATTGGTCTATAATTCTCTAGTAACTCTTTTTTGCATTTTTATATAATGGCTTAGCTAAAGCATGTTTAAGACGACTTGGGAAAATTCTAGTATTTAGTACCGTATTGCATATGTGACTAATAGGTGCACTTAATGGCTTAGAACAATGTTTAACAACTTTACTACTAATTTCCTCATTACCATGAGATTCCTTTGATTTTAGATTTTTAATAATACATATTCTCAATTTCATATATGGTAGTAGCAGAAAAAAGTAATATCTGGAAAAGACTTTATACAAAAGAGCTTAACAAAATTCACGGGGTCATTGTGAGAAATGACTTGTTCTATAAGTTTATCGGCTACACTTAAAAAATGTGTGAATAATTCAGATATCTCTTTTACATCCTCAATAATTTTACCATTTTATTCAATGGATACATTCTATGTACGTCGTATTGATCTTAATAATTCTTCATCGATAATTTTTCAAGAAGCTTTAATCTAATTATTTGCATTTGGTATTTTGTCAGCAATATAATTCCTTTTAGCCACGTCTATTACTTTATTTAAGATTTTACAATACATTTTATAATATATATTTTAAACATTATTATTTTAGCTCCGTACCTGTTCATAAAATTTTCTTTTATTTTTACAAGATATTAGGTGCATTTTTATTTATCAATTTATTTTTAAAATACTTATTGTAATAATAAGTTGGTAAAACCCATTGTTTAAGGTTTGCTGTTCTTAATTTTTGCAAATTGGTTTCGAGACACTGACAATTTTAAACTGACGATTTCTGCACTAAATTATGTCTTATTAGCAATAATACTAAAATAATTGATTTTATAAAGCATCAGATGTTAACATTTTAGCATGGTAAAATCATTTCACTGTGTTTAATACTTGTTGTCTTTATATATACTTGTCAAATGCGGAAACATTTTGAATGAAATTAAAAAAATAACCAAAGCTTCCAAAAATTATATGTACAATGTACTGCCTACACACGACAAATATTAAGTAATATGTCCATGGCAAGGTAACAAGCAGCAACACGGACTGCACAGTTAGCTATACAGATTATTTCTTTACACGATACCTGCCTAACTGTCCAATATACTAAACATTTAGTTTATTTACCTAACGAATTGAAAGTGACACGTCAGTTAAAGGACGCATATAATCAGCAGCATGCAGGACTGTGCGAGGGGATTAACAGAATGTAACAAATCAAAAAAGAACATGATATCGATACAACTATGGATTTAGTTTTCTCTTCACAGTAAAAACGTTTTTTGCACAACAGCGGAAGAGATTTCTCTTTCAGGATATTTAGCTTGCGATTAAGAAATCTTGACTTACAGTTAAAAAAATTTGAAATACGTTTGGTGTTACTACATTTTTCTTGTAAAAGTTTTCTAGATAGGTAGATAAGTGGGCTTTACGTTCCGTCGGCAGCGAGGACATTATAGACGGCGACACACAACTTGGTACAATGACAGGAGCTGGGAGAGGAGTCGGCTATGGTCTTGATACAATGTTTGTATGTTTGTTCGGGTCAAATATTGCAACTGAATATTAAATCAGTTATCCTCAACCGATTGAGATGAAATTTTGCATACACGTTTAATTTAGTTTGGATGACAATGCTTGGTTAGCTAAGTGACGTCATTCTAAATCCAATATGGCAGACGAGTTATTTTTTATTCACTCCCATGATATGGGTATCAAATGAAAGGGTTTGCTGAGAAGAATATGAATAAAATGACGTCCGTGTTCAGCTCTTCGGGGAGATGGTGTACTACTGCCCGGCTAAACTGTAAGACTTACCGGGGTCGTGTCTTACACCCAAGTCAAGGTGAGGCCGTGCTGAGGACTGAGTGGCATCAGAGTGCATCAAACATGATGTCGTGTACGTACCACCTCAGGGCACCGGGGTGAACCCTGTTGTATATTAGCTATTACCCTTCTAAACGAAGCTCTGAGAGGGTCGACGGATACTTCTTCGGTACATACTCTTGGAAACAACATGGGAAAATAACTAAAAAATAAAAATAACAAATAATTAATGGTAAAAAAACCTTTTTAAAAACAAGTTTTTGTTTAAATGCTCTAAAAAAGAAGAAAATTATATTTTAATTAAACCAAGTCCATCAACATATAACATTACCCAATTTATATGACACAAAAACTTGTCGCGAGATTTACCTGTGTAGATAAACAAGAATTAAACACGTAACTTAATTTTGACATGAGTAGTTCTAAGAAAAAATAATATGTTTTTATGAAACAGGTAAACCTCGCGACAAGCTTTCATACAATATAAATTGTGTAGTGTAAAAAATTGACGATTTTATTTATTTTAAAGTTGATATTCTTTTTTAGAGCATTTAAATAAATATTTGTTTTTAAAAACTTTTTTACTATTAATTTTAGACGCAAGTCACTAAACTGATGTGTAGTCTTCTCGCCGACTACTCACATCAACGAGACGACATTCATTTGATTTGTGGCTTTTATAATTTTATGACGTAATATTAAAGATAAAGGTGTATTATACACGCCAATTTGTTTTAAAACATTCTGCGCCAGTATTTTCATACCTAAAAAGGACCTCAGAAACACCCTTTATTTCGCCATTTTCAGCAGAGTTAAAACAAACTTAAGTTATACATAGAGGACCGGAGATAGGTGCACACGTGTGTAACGTTCTTTGACTGCCATACATAAGCAGACTTAACTTACGCACGCTAAGTATTTTTCCAATAATCTTGTAACAGCCATAGCTCAGCACGGCCAGGACAGGCAGTCACCAGCGGCTTGGACAGGCAGCCACTCGAACTGCGTGCAGCGTGTTTCGGAGTTACTTTTTTCTCTCAGATACCACTGAACATGCGTCCACAATACTTACCTACGAATAGAAAACACACTTCAGACTACTTGTGGATGTGACTTTTAAAACATCGCGAACATTGGAAGCATTATTTTAAAGCCCTCAGACTTGGCTAAAATTGACTTTTTCCCGCGGATGTTTCTCAAAATATATGTAACGGATTTGTTTGAAATCAAGGTCTACAAGTACATTGGACTTTGTTACAGTGACACGTTCAATAATATGATTGTGTCACCTCTCAAAGTCCCACAGTAAAAACGTTACGGCGGCAACACTGCGCGCACGTTTACGACTTTGGCCATAGAGGAGATATCACAATACACGTGCCGGCCGACGTCGCTCGTAGCGCCTCATCGATTTTCACCTCCCACACACAAACATGCCCTTCTCCAGGTAACTGGCTTACGTGTGATGCATGATAAGAAAATGGAACTTCTACATATATCTGTTAATCCACTAATGTATTTTATTAGGGATATTTTTTTGCACACTGATCGTAATTACCAAGTTTTATGCTACAGTAAAACTGACAAAATTGTAGAAACACCATAAAAAAAACTTTCGATTGGAGTATTCCAATATCAGTATTGACAAAGGGTTTTGGCAGGTCGTGTTATCGTGTTCAGAAGTGGAAAACATTGACGAGGTGCAAAAAGTCAAAGATGTTGCCAGTGCAAGTGAAACGTGCAATTTTAGGGATTTATTTAAAATACGTAATTGTAGATTAAAAATTTAATTTGAAAATAAAATAAGGCGAGGTGAATTGAAATGGAATCTGTTCTTCGAGGGCGGAGCTTTGAAGGATGCTCGACACTGATTGGCCGGAGGCACCCCCTCGTGACCGCTGGACTGGGAGGGTGGTTTGCCGCCAAGACAGGAAGAGCCGCGAGAGAGAAACTGGGTCGAGGCATTTGGCCGCAGACGTCGAGGGAGAACGAAGGTCTCCAATTTTCAACTATTTATTTCGAATATCAGGGGCGGCGGAAGGCACCCCATGATATCATTCGTCGTGAATAACTTTGCTGAATAGTGGAACTGAAAACAAAGACGGGCGGCAGTAGGCACCCAGAGTATGTGAGGTTCATTTTCTTGAAAGAATAAAAATCAGTATTTTATTGCACGCCCTACGAGAGCAGTTCACGTTAAATTCACTGAGCCAGGAAACGAACATTCAATTTTTTTTTTGCCGAGACAGATAAACCCCGTGTTACCTGTGTGGTATTTCGAGGAACGTCGTACAAAATAAATTACACAGACTGCAACGCGCGCGAACACTTTTACGCTTCGATCAGTGTGTAAACTTATTCATCTTGTGTGCTGAACCTTCAAGCAAAAAAGAGCCAACAGAACTAATCATCTCGCTATCGTTATTGATGTAAGAAGAAACGGCAGTAATGTCAGAATAAATTTGCAGTACATCAAAATCATAACTGTTTTTTTTTTAAGCGCAAATGTGCGTTAATTTGAGAAAATACCCGAAAATATCAATTTTACTAAATCAGAAAAAGAAATGTAATCAGAAGAAAACCATTGCTTCTTTATGCGAGCCCACTGCAATAGATCGACAAGAACATTTCACCGCAACGTATTTTTCCAACTAGAAAATGGAAAAGTAAACACAAGCACAGACCTTTACTGAAGTCAACCCAACCTGAAGCTCTTAAGGGCCATAAACAGCTGGCACTAGATGCCGCGTTTGAAGTTCGCAATAAGAGCTAGGCTGGCTCGTGGTCAACAACCATATCGCCTTAAGGGCGTTCACATGGCAAAAATTGCATAAATATTTATTTGTACGACATAGTGTTAGTTTTATAGACTTACAATTTCCAATAGTGAAACTTTTTTAACTCTCATAGTCTTCCCATAGCGGCATGTCAAAGTCAAAATTTGCAAGTTACGGGAACATGCTAATAACAAAAACCAACCGACTTACTCGAATGACATAATTTACTCTGAAATGAGATAGTACGGGCCGTGTGCTAAAAGATTTAAAACCACACAACCAAGTCCGTATATGTATTATTTTAAAAATGGCCATATATGAAGAAAATTATCGTTATTTTGAGAATATTTTTAAAAATACATAGGAATTACATTGTGTGATTTCAGACCTTTTAGCACGTGACACACACTATCTAATTCCAGTGTAAATTATTTGATTCGCGTAGGTCAGTTGGTTTTTGTTATTAGCATGTTCCCGTAACTTGCAAATTTTGACTTTGACCTGCCGCTATGAGAAGACTATTGGAGCTAAAAACGTTTCACAAGTGGAAAATGTAGTTGAACGTAACGTCTGTAAAACTAACACTATGTCGTACAAATATAAGATTATGCACTTTTGCCACGTGAACAGCCTTAATGTGCTGGGCGTGAAAACAGCGTGCAGTGTTTTGGTCTTAGGTTTTTTTCCTATGGGACTTTAAACGATGGCCCTATACTTTTTTATTTACGGGAAGTGCGTAAGTCCAGCGCGCGCTTCTCTATTAATGTTTTACGATTCCATTTGGTATTTTTAAAAATCCGTTTTTAGCCATTTCGAGGTAACCCGAAAACGTGATTTCTAGAAAACGAAAATAGATAAGCGTAGAGTTGAATGCGTTTTCTTTTAGTAGATGAAGACCGAACACACGTTTACTAGTATGTCTTTTAAAAAAACTTTCTCCTAACATGCTGCAACAGTGTTCATACGCCAGCCGTGTAGACCTCTTAAGGGGGCCGCCTACCACGCGCTTAATATGCGCTGCAGTGTGTTCATAAACAGGTTTATTACGAAACTATTCCACATGCGCCGATTGCGCCAACGTACGAACAGAAAACGCACTTCGGACTAGGTCGGAACCTCCATTGTTTAAAAACCATGCTCATTAAGAACACTGTTCTTAAGCCCTCCAAGATGGCTAAAACGAACTTTTCAATCTGCCGTACTTTATAATGTAGCAACCGGATGTATATGAATCTCAGATTGAGATGTGCACTGAACTTTGCTACAGACATTGTACCAGTATAATTATATGGTCACCGCTTAGTGTCCCATAGTAAAATGGTTCGACGGGAAGCTTGCACGCTAGTTCAGCGCTTGGATCGTTGAGGGGTGGTGACATTTAATGAGCGCTTCAACGTCGCCCTTACTGCTCCATCGCTTTCGAACCTCTATCGCGCGGGTAAGCTGCGCTGCAGCTAGTATCATTATGAAACATTGAAAACAAAAAAGCGTACAGGCCTAGGGGACTACTTGTAGCTACAAAGATTCTCCTTACACCGTTTCAGCCATATTGTGAATACGGGATAACGTGGAAGCCCATCGCCTCCCCACCCCTTTATCACTTCCAATAGGAAACATGAATGAAATGAGGGTTGTTGGCTTGAGTAGCGGCGGAATGCCGGGACGGGATGAAGCAGGCGTTCCCCGAAATAAATAAATAAATGAATTAATAAATAAAAACCGCCTGTCAACGGCAAGTCCGCCATGTTTCTCACATTCGAACAATCCGGGACCAGCCCCCGTCGTGAGCGAGCCTGGATCGCCTTGGTAGGAGGCGAGTGGCCTGACCACTCTGCCGTCGCGGTCCTCAAGTATCATAATAATATGGCGGTTCGGAATAAAGTGAGCACTCGAAAAAAACCCTGCTAAAGATCTATTTCCAGCCCATTCGTATCTTTCCGCGTGTAACGGCCAAGGACGGGAAAAGTCTAACATCCCGGACACGTCACTTTAGATAAATTGTTCAGTCGATATGTACCTGCAGAGTTTGATAAAAAAAATAAGTTAATTAATTATGTAAAATACAATTATATCGCTGTCGGTTGAATTTGTTTCAGTATTGTTGTATTTAAATACGAATAAACACGGAACTCTGTTGTTTTATTTCGCTGCCAACCATACAAGCAATAAGTCAACTATAGTTAATGTTGAATTATATGCAGCAACGGCTAGTGATATTTTTCAAAGGTTAAATTTTTAGTGTTCACTTTACTCCGAACGACCTAATATACTGTTGCGTGCCATGTTCCTGGAGGCCAGTGGTCGGCGGCTGTTTCGTAACACCTTGAGGGCTGGCCGATGACTCAAAGCCCGGGTGGCTCATAGTGGGAAAACCGCCTAAACTACGTCATAGATACCTGTCCCAACTGCGTCTTAACCCTTCGAGGGCGGCCGACGTGACTGCAAGCCCATCCGAAACATGATGAAATATCTATTTTTAGACCCCTGTAATGCGGGGAATAACCGACTGTCAGGGCTAGTATAAAAGCACAGAATCGGCACATTTGAGGAGAGTTCGCTATTTGTAGTGCTAGAGGAAGGTGCTACGCTTGTGGAGAGAGACTGGTGAAGACATCTTGGTGACGTCAAAGTCTACTGTGAGGCGGCAGGCGGCTGCCTTCGGAGCAGTGTTTGGCGATACAAGAGGACTGCTGCGGCGGGCCGACAGGTGAAGAGGAGGTGCGCGACGGGAGTCGAACAGAAGACCTCAAGAGTGAAGACAGCGGTGCACTCGGGGTGCTGCGCAGCACATGGTGAGCCATCACCACTTCGGACTGATAAGGTTGTACATTGTCGTTATTAGAAATACGGTTGATTGGATATATGACTGAATTTTATTGTGATTTATAGTGTTTAATTAATTGATGGTAGATTTTTCTTGTGCTTTAATTGTCAAAGTTAATTAACGTGTCTGTGACACAGGAGTAATTGTGTGCATGACTAACTGTGTTGTGAGAGTTCTAGTTGATTACTGTTTTGTGTATTTCGTAGCTTTGTGAGCTATTAAATCCAGTACTTAATTTAACTCTTTTATTTGTAATTATAAGACCTCTATCCCAAAGAACTCATGGGAATTGCCCACATATAAAGTTTGTGCTCTCAAACTTGTAACACTGGTGTTAGAAGTGGGATAGAGGCATAAAGTAATTTCAATAATTAATTCTGTTAGTCGAATCATTGCACACAATCACTATTTGTTTAAATTAAGCCACTTTATAAATTTTGATTTTCATTGTAAATGTGAATGATTACAAGAAGAATGTCAGCAGAGATAGAAGCACTAAAGGCCCTCATTGAGGGAATGAGTGGCCAATTAAGTGGCCAAATAAATTCAGTAAATGCAAATGTTCACAGTGTAAATGAAAATGTTGATAAGAAAATAGAGAATGATAGTAATCTTGTAGACAGTGTAAGTGAAAAGGTAGACAAAGTGAACGAAGTGGTGGACAGAAAAATAGACGATGTTAAAGAAATTGTGTACCAGGAAATAGAGGCTGTAAACGAGAAGGTAGGCAGCGTAAAGGAAGAAATAGGCAGTGTAAAGACGGAGATGGAGTATGTGAAAAATAGCATGCAGCAACAAATGGAA
>PNEQ01046303.1:0-15806 GCA_003012365.1 Medauroidea extradentata
GGCTCACTTTCCCGCCCAGGAAGTATAACAAGCCACTCGCGGGCTGGCTTTATTGCGGATTCGTTGGCCCGGAGCAGTTTGTTCGATGGTAAGAAGGGGGAAGGGGGGAGAGAATTTTTACATCATTAGGGGAAAGTTCAGAGTCAAAATGAGTGGAAGACGGTGGGTAGAGATAAACAGGGAAGTTTCTGCAAAGTTGAATCCATCAGTTTTATTTGCCTTCCGCGGACTGGCAGAAAAAAATGTTAACTCGGGTTGAGTCCCGTAAACACGACTTCTGGCTCAATAAATACATCTTGTACTGCGAGGTTGCGAAAGATAGCTGCAGCAGCGATGTAGCAGAAGTGAACTTTATTTCGCTCTTCCCTGAAATGGAAATATGTTCGTTTTTGTTCAAGCTTCAGTGGAAAACAATACATGAAATACCTGAAACACTTAGGCATATACAATTTTAAAAAAATCCCCTTGCCAAACCTGGAACGTAATTTTCATTTTCATTAATTTATTAATTTTTAATGCAGGATGACTTAATTGACAAACTGCAGTAATAGTTTTTTCTCGCTGTACAACGAATACGGTATAGTAAACTGGAGGTTATATTGACATCACAATGCAATCTTATCTCACACACCACATTAAGTTGCGGTGTCATTTGGCGTATAACTACTGTTAATAACTGAAACGGATTGTTAAAAAAATACTATTTATCCGTCCAGCAAAAAGTTTGCAACTTACGCAATACACGATATAAACCTAACGAGGCAAAGTTACTTCGAATGGAAAATAACTTCGGATACCTGCAAATAATTTCATAGCTCGGTATAATTTATTGTATAAGCGATAATTGTTTAGTAATAAATAATTCCGTCTACTTACAAATTTTATTCAGTCCCTCCAGCTCCGCCTTAGAAGTTTGTGGAATTAGAATTACCTATTACTCCAGTGTGTTGTTTTCTAGAAGGAACAATTTATACAGTACCGAATTATTACTCTAAAATAAGTTACTACCGAATCGATTGATTTTAAAAATACAGTAATGGATCTTTTTCAGTTTTCCTTTACTCGTTGTTACAGCAGTGAAAGTATTAGTTTTATGTCGTTTACTGGGGAAATGTCAATATTTTTAATTGGGTGGAATAAACTTATATTTCAAGGAATCGGCTCCAGTGATATGTTTTGCAGCAAACGACCACGGAGCTTATACTGTGAGCAGCCCGGTTTACGTTACGATTATTCTGCATACAGGATGTACATGAATACCCATGATTAAGTATTGCAGGGAGGTGTTAGTAGATGAAGTTTTGGTAAGCCCTGTGCGGAAATACTTCGTTACGGTGTTAGATTAACATAGTGCCGCTTCACATCGCTAACTGCTTGAAGTGGCGGGGTCCTGATGTTCGTTGCACAAAGTTTACCTTGAACGCAGTTTTCAAACGTAAGCTCAATAAAGAATTGTGTGAAATGAGTTAACTTCTGCTGCAGTCATAACTCTTGCCAGGACGTCTTCCTCCGACTATACGGGGGGCAACATGACCGGACAGTGGGCGCTTATCAAAACTTCAGCCACCAATCCTCCTATACAATACCATACTGAGAGTAATTGATATTTGATACATTCTGTATATAAAAATATTATGTTGACATTCATTAACACTGGAAAAACCATACAGGCCAACGAGCGGTGTTCAGGACTTCGGCCATGGACCTTTATTCGATAATTGCTCAACGTACGTGAATGATGTCAGCTTAGGAATAACGTATCAAGAACGTTGCACTCGTATTTACCATTATCAAGTCTTCCAGCTTAGTTTCTCTATCCAAATTAGTTTCTCTATACTGAACATGGTGAAAATATAGGTTTTTGCAGTGATTTTTAAGTACGAAAAATTGGTGCAGAATCTTTTAACAAATATAGGACTTTTATTTGTAATACTACGTCATAAAGTTATATTATCACCACTGAATGTCTCATAGAGACGAGCTATCATGACTTGCACCTAAGAGTCTAGGCGAAGGTGTAATGAGCGTTATGTGCTGCCCTTATTACCAATCCTACACGTCTAGGCCACGGACGCAAACATGTCCACCTTGTAATAATTCTGTAAATAGACCTACCACAAAGAATAATGTACATACATGTTACACTCGCGTTACGGCAACCATACACATGCCTTCGCAAGTACACAGCATAACGATATAAAAGGTAGAATAGGTACTGCATAGACACTGGAAAATCGTGGGAAAAGTTGACTGTTTGCTAGGCTCCAACATACTGTGTATACTAATGCAGGTTCAGATCAGTATTGGCTGTTGTTTATTTTCATCATGATTATCTCAGCAGGCCCAGTTAGAACTGTACAGGTTTAATACAGAGCATGTCTGATTTGGCCCAAAAACTATTCACTCGTGTCACGATTAAGAAACTAGAGTTTATTGGAGAATATGTTTAACATTTTCGCGACTTTCCAGTGTCTCTAGAATGAATTAAAAAAGAACACCATAAAGTGCTCAGTAGACAACAGGAATTACTATAGTTCCAACTACAGACATATCACCCTCCCCATCCCTGCTGTTCGGCTTGTTCCTAATGATGGCTCCCAGATCTTTAAAGTGGAAAAACTTGCTGGGTTTCATTTCAATCACTTCGAAAAGTTTCTTCTTCTGAACAGCCTGTATTACAAGAATCCAATTACCAAGTCACGAATACTTATGAAATTCCTCAGGTTATTATATTAAACTGGAATACTCACCGCGCGACAGTGCTCTGAAGTTGAAATTTATTTCGTCAGTCTTGAAAATATTTTTAGAAGTTAGCATTTACTGATCAAAGTTTATGTAATTAAAGGGTGAGATTGTAATTCTAGTGCCTTAGATATTTTGCCTCATCATACACACACATTTACTATTCCCGTGCGGAAAGCCACGCACAAGGACGTGTGTCAACTCATTTCTTTTATGTTCACGTAAGCCTATTATGACGTGTAGTTACAACGGACCAAATGCGAAAGCATTGGCTTAATGTAATTTTGTTTTACCTGGTTAAATTGTGTGTACTTTGAGGTAGGCAGCCAGTAAAAACTTTGTACATTACGTGTCACTGGACAACAAGAGAGACAGTCTGATAATGCGTTAGTAAATGGTGAAATGTATTATGTATTCGACAAAAATGTTGTGTAGGTAACTTGTTAGTTATTTATTTGGAATAAGAATGGATTACGTTTATTAGTATTTTTTTTAAGAATAGGTTACACAGTTTCACAGCATATGACAGAAATGAGAGTCGTCCATTTCTAAACACGAATGCAACGCTCGTATAATAGGTGCAGAGCGGCATGCATCTGGAATACATCGCCAGAGTTCGTCTGCATAGTACACTTCAGTTGCGTAAATAATTGCCTTCAAGTGACCGCATGAAAGAAGTCAACTGGGTTTAGATCAGGTGATCTTGATGGTTATCCCACTGGCCCACTACGTCTAATCCATCGCCCTGGGTACAGCAAGTCCAAGTATTGCCTTGCTGTGCGACTGAAGTGTGGCTGGCGGTGCACTATTGTGGATGTACCACATGTCGACTCTCACATTCAGTGGTACATCTTCAAGTAGTTGTTGCAGGTCCTCTTCTAAGAAGTGCCGATATGCAGCTCCAGAGAGACGAGCGGGAAATATGTGTGGTCCAATTAGCGTTACAAGGATGATTCCCGCCCAAACATTTATAGAAAACAGATGCTGGAAGTGTGCTTCCCGTGTTGCGTGTGGGTTGATGTAAGCTCCCGCATGCTTGTGGTGGAAACTGAAGACACTCTGCCTAGTAAAATATGCTTCATAGATGAACAGGACTTTTCATCCAAATCCTGGAGCGTGCATAATATGGTTTTGGTTCCACTTTCAATACTGCAAACGAGCAGGCCGATCAGGAGGAAGAAGTGCCTGCACTGGCTGGTAGTGAAATGCATGCAATCTGTCTCGCCGTAAAATTCTACCTAGTATAGATTGTGATTGATACGTTGAGCACATTAGAAATTCCTCGGGTGCTGGCACGTGGATGTGCATCAACATAGTCCAATACATCTTGCTCGAGGTGGTGTCAAGGTCGGCCAACATTGTGATAACCTGCGCGTACAATACCTGTCTCATGCAGACGCTCATGAACTGACGTGAATGAACGTGCATCTGGCAAACGTTGAGCAGGAAACCTTTGAACATATCTACGACGTGCTGCAGATGCATTACATAACATTTCACCGTATACGAGATGCATGGTCGGTAAGTTCCTCGTTACTCCACTCCATCATACACACTGTGACGAGTTGCATGTAGTGTAAGCCACAAACGCAATGCTAGCAGGCTGCCAGCCTAGTACTACACGACCGAGACAACTAGTCATCGCAGGAGTGAAATGCTTCAGGCGCTTGTGTCGCGGAGTAGATGGCAGACAGGTTACAGTTGAGGGGAAATTCACAGCGTACAGTATTACATGTTGATATTACACTGTTATGCTTTTGGCAGCAGTAATAAGTGTTCCTTTACTGCCGTATGTAACAGACATTCTAAATTTAAATTTCAGTTCAAGTCGAATGAGAATGTTATTGCAGTACTGTTCCTGGGCCATAACGTCTTGGTGACAGTGTCAATCGAGATAACACAACCGGACAGTTTAAGGTAACCGGGCAAGGAGTCAGCCGTGGCGTTTTTTACGGAATCCATCTCAGCATTTGCCTAAAGTGATTTCGGGAAACTATGGAAAACCGAACTCGAGATGGCCGAAGCCGGGCATCGAACTTATATCCACCCGAATACATGTTTAACGTGTTGCTATTGTGCTATCTTGCCCAGGTGTTTCGTTATGATGCTTACTATTACGACGTGCGGTTTTAGGGATAGGTATAGTCCACATTTCCACTGAATAATCGTACCACCCACCCAAACACACATACATACACACACGCGCGCGCGCACTGACATTTAATTCCACAATACGTATTTGGCATTGATTTTAATTTCTAGATTCAACCCATTCTATCTGAGTAATTGTTTCAGAGATTATTTGTCCCATGGAAATTCATATGTGTTTGCAGTACATGCAGGGGTTTTTCAAGAATAGGGACCTAAATTGTAACCATTTACAAAAATACTACACTCCGCCGAATCCCCACAACGATCGAAGCCATTATTACTTCATAGTATTATCAATATATTTGGTTTCCGTTTGGTGACAGGTGTCCGCAGCATCTCACCACACAATTCAGCTCACTGTGATTGTTTTAGATGTCTGGTAATTGTTTTCGTGTTTTTACTCGCCTACAGCAGCTGCAGCGTGTTTACTGGATCTCAGTACTAGCAAATACAAGGTTCCAGCATTTTGCTATTTGTATTCCCATAAAACAACTGCATTTCCTATTACTTTGCAATACGGGTTTTCTAACTATCTCCTTCTTCGCTTCTCAGTGACTTTGATTGAATAATACGATTATGAGGATCCGTCATTGTGGACTACTGTGACGTCCACAAACTAAATTATGATGCAATGTTTTGCGCAGTAATTTCTCAACCGTTCACTTGCTACAGTTGTACAAAACATTAGTCACGTGCTCCGAACACACGTAATACACTGTTATTGGGTGTTAACCTCCCAGGCACACACAATTTAACATACAATTTCTGTGGAAAGTGTTCGCATTAGCGGTTTTTCTTAATGCAATTTTTTTGTTATTACTGTTTCTGATTACGTACATGGAATGCCCAACCCCTTTGTCAAGCCAAAGGTTACAAAGTTCTAAGCGTGAAGAGGTACTCAACCCCTAGTTAAATCATGAAGGGGTGTTCATTTTGTAACATAATTTTCTGCTGTGGTATGTCCCTACACCAGTAGCCTGTGTACGAAATTTCGTTACTTAATTATATATGCCTGAGGTTTTATCGTCCAATTACATATTTCGCATCTGCACATTTCAAGGCGCATAACTCCCTCATGTGTCACAATAGGCCCAATTATGTGCATGTTTTCCTATTTATTTGACCTCAGGATTTTACTCCCGCCAGGTTAGCATATAATAACAACTCATCCTATATACATACATATATACGAATTTTTCGGTAACATATAAAAATAAAAATTTGAAAAATAAATTTGCGCACGTATTTACAGCTTTAAGGATGTGATTGACTAAAATAGCACAATTAATTATTTTATGAATTATGTATTTAAATTACTGTCAAGATAGTAAAGGTTACTCATTTAGAAATTTTACTAGCAAGATGTCATCGACGTACCTGAAAGAAATTTTAATTTCCGTACAATTATTTTAGAAACAAGTCATGCAACGATGTACTATATCAAAGCACTAATTCAAAACTGTTCCGATATATTATAAAGCTAAAATTATATATAATTTTACTAGGGACACCTAGTGGAAGGTAACCAAAATTCACATTCAAACACAGGTAATCCAATCACTCGTCCTTAAGCATTGAAAGAAGTTTGATTATTTTAAGTTACGTAATCAGTAAACCATGCAATTTATGTGTTGGTGTACACACATACTTTACATATATGTATGTATATAATTTATGCATATGCATATATATGTATATAGTCTATATATGCTAATCATAAAATAAATACGTTTATTAGAAAATTTTATTTTTTTTTTAAAAAATCTGGCGACACTTATAAATTATCTCCTAAACTACGAAAATACTACTAAACATTTGTTAGCTCATCAGATAGACAGTAGATGTTTATATTTTCCAAGTAAATAACTGTGCAATACAGGTAGGCTTAGTAAACAGTATATAAAACAACATAAATTTTTATGGTAGGGCATGATTTTACGTTTGCATTTAATTCGAAACAGTTAAGTAAATAAAGACATAACTCAAATTCCAAAACCGACTCAGGCTATAAGCGATTCTCAAACATTCTATAAAACAATTCAATCTATAACTGTGCGTGGCAACTGTGTATAAATTATTTTTAGTAGAATCTAGGACGTACGCCATTGCAGTACTGCAATACTACAATACTGTAGTGCTATAATACTGAAACACTATAACAATACAGTACTACAATAATACAATACAATAAAATGATATAATACTAGAATAATACAATACTGCAATATATTGCAGTACTACAATGGTGTATGTCCTCATTCTACTCAAAATCATTCACTCCATTTGCAAGAGTATTTTTAGCAAAATAAAATCGAAGCATACATTCACACAGCGAAATTGTTGTATAGCAATACGCAACAAGCGCGCAGAGCTGTGCTATTATTGTTTTTATGGGAAATATGTTTTGTAGTCCAATGCATGCTTGTAACTGTACGTTTTTCATAATCAGGTTTGTATTTTCTCAGATACGCCAGTCTCAGGAAAGGTCGTTTTTAGCTTCTTTGAGAAGTCCGAAAAAAAAATACGTTTTAAATAAGAGCGGTGGTTTTTTAAAGCTAATATCGACATAATTTGAAGCATGTACTTTTTGTAAATATAAAAATGTAATGTAGTTTTAAAAAATGAAAAGCGTAGAAGTTTCGCATAGGATTTCAAGTGGTCGAAAACAAATGTCTATACTTTCAGTACATTTAATATTTATGTGATATTTTACCAAGCACTAGTGTGAGTACAGTGTAAAAATAAGCAATATACATTTTAAAAAACTACAATAATTATGAGGATTGAAATTACTTATATTTTGCGATACAAATGTCAAAATTGTAGTTTATTACAATTCAGATATGCATCTAGTAATTAATGTTAAAATACCAGTGCATGATAAATAAAGTTTCATGGAAATGCATTAAGGGGTTAGTTACTTATATTTTTAGATTGCCGTGATACAATCCAAAGTAACATAAGTCAATTATTAAACACTGATTGGATAAAAGCGAACTAACTGTCCTATCCCAGAGACATTTCTTCTTGGAGAAGCTTTGGCTTCAACAAACACTTGAGCCAGCGTATGTTCCATGGAAACTAATTATTTCATTGGAATTTGAATTGCACAATACTTATTGTTAAAATGTTGATAATTATATTTAAAATATAGTCAATATTATTTTCAAATTTGCTTCGTGATTTCATCAAATTTCCTTACATGTGAACTTGTCTATGAACGATTCCTACAGGGGGCAAGTATTGTAAATTGAATCGTTTTTGTGGACGTACGTGAGCCAATAGATAAAATAGGACCATCTTTGTTTTGCTTTTTATTTTACTGTGAGATTTTTCTGCAACTCGTCAATATTGTCTCACAACGGCGTGTATCCACAAAAATGGCTCAGTCGACTTACGCGCGAAGTATAAAACAATGACAAACCCTTAAAACTCTGGGGGAAATATTTGGTACTTGAACTGGTATATTTTAAGATACGACTTATGACTCGCCTTAAGACAATGCTCGAAGGTTTTTTACACTGCTGTAGAGAAAATAAATTATTTTTAATACAATGCTCTGAAACAAAACAAGACTATGTGCAGTCGTACAACGCTCAATTGTATGTAGGTTTTTTTTTTTTTACAAAATAATGCAGCTTTCCCAACAAAAAAAACTATTTTGATTGTTTCAAACTTATATTTTTAGCAATATTTGTGATCTTTTGGAAGCAACACTGTAACAAACGTTTACAGCGTATAGAAAATAATGGTATGAATAAATATATATTAGGGTCTAAATAATGTACCTTTTCTTCGATACTGATGTTAGGTTGGTTTTAAAATAAATTCGTACAGTCGAAATCATTGCAGACCTATCTGATGTTACCTTAAGGTGGCCGCCTAGGTGAATATATTTTGCGCGTTCGAGGCTTACATGTTGGGAAGCAATAAGTACGACACGGAACGCGCATCCTAGCCTCTAGGGACAAGTCACTGAACTTGCGTGCGGCCTTCTCGTCGACAACTCGACTCTCTGAGACATTCAGCGGTGAGCGTTTATTTTATGACGTAATATTAAAGGAATATATAAGTATTGTACACACCTACACATTTTAAAATATTTTGCGCTGACATTCGGTTACTAAAATCAACAACAAAACATAAATTTTGGTAATTTTCGGCCGCTAGAAAATATGCTTTAAGGCAATAATCGTTCATTTATTTCAAACAATTGCTAATAACTTAAATACTTTTTAACCAAATGCTTTGAAAAAATTTGAGACTGTGTAAAGTCATACGATACACAATTTTGCCAGAGCGTTTTTTAAAATAATGTACCGTTTGCTAGCAAAAATAATTTTCCTTCCTTTTGGCTTATTTTGACAACAAAATATGTGCTACTATTTAAAAATCGGTTTGGTGCAAAAAATAATTTTCCTTCATTGTGGCTTATTTTGACAACAAAATATGTGCTACTTCAGGGGCAAACACATAAAAATCGGTTTGGTGCATTGCAGCAGAAAAATTCATATACAAACGATGATATATAAGTGTTAAAACTGCCAGAATGAATTTTTGATTTATGTATTAATTTCCGTTAAAAAAATATTTTCTAAACCATTGGTAAACTAAAGAGCGAGGCCTTAAAGGGTAGTTATGAACCTGAAATGGACATAAGTTACACACGTTTAACTTTGTATGGACGCTATTTCTCAGCAGAAATCACATACACACGGTGAACTGGTTCAGACTAAACCGGTAACGGCCTAAGCTCTGTACACCGCTCCACAGCCTGTCCGGTGTAGTGGTTTGACGAACAGATCACATCCGGACTTTTAAACTCTCGTGCCGGACGATCCCGTTGGTCGGCGGGTTTTCTCAGGACTCTCCCGTTTCCCCCGCCTCTTCACTCCGGTGCTGCTCCATACTCACCTCATGTCACCCCTCACCAGAGCCAAAGTCCCAGATGTAAAGTGTTGACCAAAATCTCGTCACTTCACTAGAATTTAGCGCTCGTGAGGCCAGTGCGGAGTAATGTGTGGAATGCAAGGGGGTGTGTGGGAGAGGGAACAGAAATACCCCGAGAAAACCAGGCGGCCATCTGCAACGACCGCTACATGTAAACATCAGGAGAAAAGCCACACCCGCTTAGGCTTATGGCACAAAGAATATCGTAGCGCACTTCTCCCTTCGGCTTGAGCGCTGATTTACGACACATAATAGCCTCATTTGAGACATTTACAACCCTTACTGTGCTGTCACACGAGGTCCGGTGGTCACAGACTATACCCAGTAATTCTCTGTCATCTCCGCCGATGTTTATGCAGGCGGATGTTTTCACCGGCCGCATGCACACTCTCACAAACATAGCTGTGGGGGACGACTGGAAGGATGAGGAGGGAAGGGGGTACGTTATCCTGTCATTATGACATCTGCCCCCTCTCCCCCCAGCCCCAACAAGGAGGGCGGGGACTCACAAACAGTCGCTTTGTGATCTACCCTCCTGCGCGCGCGCCCTTAACTAGTCCAATAACGCGACGCTTTGAAACAACAAATTGGCCCCCATTGAGGACTCTCACAATGTCGCCTTAACGAACTGGCTGCGACTGTCCTCCCCCTCCCCCGGCACCATCCTGGCTGTGAGCAGGCTGAAACCTCTCGTGACAGCGCATAAACGACGTCACTTTACTGTAGCTGTGACTTGTGCTACTGAATATTCAGCGGTCACCCTGCTGCCACGAGACGTGCTCTCAGAACTGTTGTTTCGCAAAACACCTTCTTTTATTTTCTCTCCTCACTTTATACGTTCATTTCTTTCTCTGCCTCTCCACTCTCGGCTCGTTGACTACACCCCTTTCCGTTCCTTCCCACAGTCTTTCCAAAAACTCTTAGAATATCATTTGTCAGCCTGCTCTCTTAGTCAAATTACACTTTCAAATATCGCTGAATTTGGCGGCACAATTATAATTTTGTAATATACTGGAAGGTAAAAATGGCACCCGCAGTTTTCTTCAAAAGGAAATATTAAATGACCATGGTTGTTTTGTGCAAAGTTTTCTATTAACCTGTTCTATAATGGGCAATAACTTACATAAACTAAACGAAAAAGAGAGCTAGCTTAGTTACTATAAATACCCGCATTAAACAATTTTAATTTTCATTATGGATTATTTTAAACCAAGAAGGTAACAATATGCATGATGTTCCGGGAGTATACGTCAGTAAAGAGGCGGGTGGTATAGGGGCTCAAGACCTACCACATAAACCAAACTTGTATAATCCGATTCACAACCGTCTAAAAGTTACGAATTTTTATAGAAAATTTGGCTGTACTCTACCCTGAGCTAAGCATTTGCTAATGGTGGAAAAAGTAATGATTCATATGAAACGAAATTTGTACACACCAAAGACGATTAGTATCGTCACATTTAAATACATATTTCACGTCACTGATTGTACAGCTTCGTGGGGAAGAAAATCACTTTCCTAAAGTCGTGCTTAGTTCTGAGAGATTCCTCTAGTTTGTACGAGGTAAAAAAATATCAATGGGTCACATAAATGATCACCCACCATTGGAAAAACTACCCCATAGTATGGCCAATTAACTAGTAAAAACCAGTATTCTAAACTAACAAACGTCGATGCAGTATACGTGAAAACATAACGTAATGCAGAAGATTCACACAATGGGAAATCAACTGTAATGTTGAAATTAGTATGCGCGTAAATAATTAAATATAACGTTATTGAAATAAAAACATTACACAATATTTGAAATTATTAAAATATATTTTGAACGTAATGTTTTTAATTTATGAGGATAAATGAAATGTTATTAATAAAGGTGATAATAGTCAATTGTTTCATTAAACAAAATTGATATTATCGAAATGGAAAGTTGAGATAGGCAAATTACGTCACCAGACACCTTCACGTAGTTGCTGCTTCATATTCACAACGGCCACGGTTATGTAGAGGCTAATGCGCTTGCCTCCTATCATAGCGAACTGGGTGTAATTCCTGAGTACCTTCACAGGCAGATTTTCTGCATGTGGGAATTGTGGCCAATATATGAAGATGGTTGGGAGTGGGGTGGGTCTTTCGTCTACCTCTTTTTCCGTTCCAGTACCGCTCTATGCTCACATTATTCACCTTAATTGGGGGGGGGGCGTGAGAGTGTTACGACCCTTTAACAACGAGGTATAAACAGCTGATGAGGGTTACATGAGGTGAAGGACAACACAAGAAACATACCAGGACCCTGATGCGAACCGAAGACCCCTCGCACAGCAGACTAGTGCTTTACCGACTGCGCTACGGGGGCCGGCACCTTCATCGGCTTACAAGACATCGCTGTCAAGAGCTGCACAAATCACTCCATTACACTCCTTTTTTCCTTCGGACCAAGACCTTTACATATGCAGCCAAATTTTCTTTAGAAATTCTTTTATCCTTTAGACTGTTCCGAATCGGATTGTACACGTTGAATTATTTGGTAGGTCTTGGGCCCCTCTATCACCCGCCTATTTACTGACGTCTACTCCCGGAACACCCTGTATACTAAATTACGAGGATTCTTTTTACACTCCAAGATAAACCATGTGGTATATTTGGGTACAATTTTTTTTTATGCAAGGAATGTTTACGATACTGTAAAAAAATGCTTTCTACTTAAATTGGTCTTCGGGGACGGATATTGGCCCATGATTTCTTTTTAATTCCATGTTACTGATTTTAAGCAAAAAAAAAGTTCTGATTTATGGAGATGTCAACATGACAAAGGGTGAAATATTCGTTCTGTGTGATTTACCAGTAGAACCCCAAGGCTAACATGAGTTAAAATATCAAATCACTGACCACGAAGCAGAACTGCAGATGAGCACGTATGGCACTGAAACAAAGTGAGGCAGAATTCTTTTCGCTAAAAACAGGGGTCCCTACTTCTACGTGACCATAACGAAACAGCCCCTTTTAGCTCGTTACATTGCCCTGTATTGTCGTCCAGTTGGCCTTCTTTCACTTTGGTTGGGATAGGGGAGGCTGTTGTAACGCTGGCCTACTTGCTTGTTTACGTTTCAGCCACGATGACACTCCGAACAGAACATTTACTACAAAATTATTCTTTCAGATGATGTCAGTCCCCTTTTGATAGTGAAACGATTTTTTTCGTCAAATGGTCCTTAGTCCTAGAGCCTTATTCCCCGCAATATCAGTTAATGCCCCAGCAAAAACACTAGCAAACGTTATTAAAAATATGCCAGCGCGGTTTTAACCATTTGGTTCTGAACGGGCCGTCAATTAAAATGAGGTATTCATCGGGACATGCATTGTTTGGAAATACGTTTCAGAGCAGCTTTCCTTCAAGAAGACACCTATATGTAAAAGTTACTCATTTTCGTATGATAAATTACGTGTGTATCGAATTATTGACGATGTTTCTGTTTAGAAACATATTTTACTATTAGGAGCTTATTATTGGGCTACATTTGTACTATTTTTAGTATTTATTATATATAGCGAGTGATAATATTTATTTTAAATTTTATACTATGTAAACTTTTTCATGATTACAATTTGATATTTCGTATAAAATGTGCGTAATGACAGCTGAGGTCATTGACTAAGAACACATTGTATTATTTTCAAATAAATCTTGCAAATTCTTGAATCAGGAAGAAATTAAGAAAAATTCAACATGATTACTGACTCAAGGCTGTTAAAGCCTGTGCACGTGTCTATGTGCAAATACTACTTAACAGAGGCCAATCAGAATTAAGTTACCCCGACAGTGGACGGGTGTGACTGGACTGCATGCACCTTTAACTCTTAGCAGTTGAAAGGACAAATCACGATTATTGAAATGAGGTACTGCAAATTATTATGGAACATTTTCGTGAAAAATTGGTGGCCCTATGGATACCCCTTTCTCCGTCAAACAACAACAAACAACAGCGGTCAATCCAGCTTGGAATTATGCTCATTTTTCACTTCACTAGTGATTTTTTACAGCATTTCCATAGCATTAGAATTGATTTACTTTGAGATATATACATTGGCTACCAAGCTCTTTTAAAGGTAAGACGTCTATTCACCCTCCATAACCACAGTAATGATTGGCTCATCTGGCTGATATTCTTTGGGCATGTACTGTAACCATTATGCAATACGTACCATAGTGCAAAGAAGTTTCACTGTACATACGGTCAAATGGATGTCACAGGTTCACTCAAAAACTAAACAAGTAGTCTGACGTTGCAGCAACCTAGGACGACACTCAATTTAGTATAACTTTAGTAAAATTTTGAAATTTCTTAGGGCCACGTCCTTTTCATGTGTTGTCCTAGATTGATGTAATGTCAGTCGCCTAGCTGCTTCTTGAAAGTATTACACCTGCCGAGCTTGTTAGCAATACTTCGTACAATAACCGAGTTGTAAAATTAAGTCATATTCACAATGTTGTCCATCATACTTGTTATAAACCACACACTGCACCTGCAAGTACCGTACACTAACGAACGTGCCATTTAGTAGCTTCGCATCTCAGACAAAAATATTTTACTATTGATAATATTTATCTCCCTCACAGAGTAGACAAGCTTCGTTCAAGCACACACTTATATTATTTCGCCTACACAGGTTGTCCAAAAACGGCTGCATAATAAACACGCCACATTAATCCTGGACTAAATCGGAGACGAAAATGTTAGTGGCAAAATGTTGTACGATAACTTTTTTCGTGCATGATGTGGCAACACAGCACGGGAGAAAATGCCTTCTTGCGCTCATACTATGACGGCCCGAACAGTGGCAGTTTAGTATCTGTGGAGCGCTAGAGGGGTATAACTCGGAGCTATGTTGTCACATTGTGCACGAAAAATGTTACCGTACAACATTTTGCCATTAATATTTTCGTCTCCAATTTAGTCCAGGATTCATGTGGTGTGCTTATAATACGGTCGTTTATGGACATCTCGTATATTACTGACTGTACTATTCCATATATTAGACACTTCAAATACTCTACAGTGCCCCTTGTTCAGTGCACTATTTGACCTAATTTTAGACCTCGATTTTACACCGGAATCTTCACTCTCGCTGTCAAACTCACTAACGGCGCTTCTTGTCTTCGTAAACAAGCACCGACCGAGGTGGCCCCGTGGAAAGACACTGAACTCATCTTCAAGGGGTTCCAGGTTCGATTCCTATCCAACCATACTAATTTTGGTTTTTCGTGGTTTTCTGAAATCACTCCAGGCGAATACTGGGATGCATAATGACTACAGACTTTTTCCATTTCCTGTATGTTTAAGCTAATAGTTCTGTCCCTAATAATCCTTAATAAACTCGATGTCGACGATATGTGAAGTCCAGCTACCTACCTAAGTCAACATTCTTACTAAGCAATTAAACATAAAAATCAAAGTAACGTTGTATTTTCTCCCCTACCAACATGCTTAAGACATTTTACTACTTCTGTCATATACATGTAGGCTATGCACTTACGTCCACACAAAGCCAAAACGCTCCTCCTCCAGTGACATCACGCCTTGAAGACGAATGGAAGATCACAAACAATATATGTTCCAACTCTGAACTCCTTCACGATTCCTTCGTGATTCCTCCGAGACTCCTTCTCGACTGAATAGTGACACAGTTGTGATAATCTCGTTACTACTTCGAAGGCTCCTTCATAACTCTAAAGTGACTTTTTTAGGATTCATTGTAACTCCCTCATGACTTCTGTGATAACCCCTTTGAGACTCATTTCCGACTCCTTTGATGAATGTTTCGTTAAGACTACTGACTCCTTTGAAGACTGAGAGTATTTTCTTTATGCGAAGAAGTTGGTATAAAATATTTTTGTATTGTAACATAAGTAAATTTATTCAAGTTGATATATCACTAGAACCGAAGGTGAAATTTGATTCATT
>PNEQ01046303.1:15906-37534 GCA_003012365.1 Medauroidea extradentata
AAGGTAGTGTATTGGCCACACAAACCACTCGGAAGTTTCGCTCGCGCGTTATGTCAAATTGTCCTAGAGATCTTGCGCAAATACGTAATGAAAAATTACATTACCAGTTGAGTAACTTTCCTTGACACATGTTGAGTAATTTTCCCTCACTTGTAGAGGTAATATGCTTCCATTACATGTAGAGTAAATTTACCAAAAATTTTTTTACAGTGTATACATATCATACGTCATTGTTCGAAGCTCGGCTTCATAGTCGATGGCAAACCCTTAAAAATAATCTTCAACATGGAAGAAATGAATCTACCAAATTAATGTTTACATCTCAACATGAGAAAACCAGTTTTAATTGTTTGTTATAATCGAATAGAATACACAAAATTCAATTTTTTAAAATAAACAGTCGGCGTTAACGATTATCGCAAGTTAAAGTTCAAAGTATTAATTCTGGATGATGACAATGTAATTTCATCATAAACACAGATAACATGACATGGCTTACGCAGTTACACATTACAAATTTCGTGATTTATACATTCTTGAAGTTCTCGTCTTCACAACAAATGAAGTCGCCAACAAATGTGAACAAGTTGTCGTCAATGTCGAAGTGAACCTCGCAATTAGACCTCACAATTAGAATCCGCTTTAAGACACCACCATTAGACACCATTTTTATTAGTAAATTAATCTTCGTTTTTCCAATAGACATTGACCTTTTGGTGAAGTTGGATCTCAAAAATATCAATGGTTCAAATACAACTCACTCGTTTGTTTTATCGTGCTACAAAATTTATATCAAGGGTTATATTTGAGCAGAGAAAAACTGATCTGAACCGAACATTTCCGAACACGTTCTGGAGCGTTCGTCGTTTCACCTGCCAGCGCTGTGTCAGTGGTACAAGCCCACAACTGCCCACTGTCCTGTCAGTTCGTAACTTCAATATTTTCTTCTGTCAGATGTGTGAGTATAATTGCAAGGATTTTTTTTTCACCTGAGAGTTATAATTATATATTTCAAATTACCATTCCTTAAGAGAATGTGGAAGATAAATAAATGCTAAAAATATAATTTTAAATCTAAACATTTCTGAAAGTCAGTATAGAAGGACTACAAACATTAACATTAGATAACGATACAAGCCAGTTTTATTAACAAACATTTACCCAGAATGATGAATTTGTTAAGCGTGATCTCTCGCGTCGCAGTTAAATGTTCGAAATTTTGGCGGCAGATATTATTTTTCAGAAGTATGTTACTCGAAAAAAATATTTGCTCAGTAAGTTGGTAAAACCTATTGTCTAAGCTTGCTGAATAGAATTTTAAATTAATGCATTTGGAGCACGGTCTGCAGAGTTTGCAAAATTTCAGTAATTCCAACATGGTTCGTGAAGTCCCTCCTGGAGGACAAAGCACACGGTCACAAGCCAACTTGTACCGCAGCGGTATATTCCCGCAGCGAAGGGGAATATAGCTCACATAGCCCTGGCAGGGGGAGACATTCGTATTCCCTCAATAGCGGTCCTAATACACTTCTAGTTTTCAATTTTCCTCGCTTATTGTCACATCTGCAAACCCTGCTGGCCGTGTTATTACGGACTTGTAAGAGGGGGTGGAAGGACAAGGGGAAAGAGGACGGGGGTGGTTGCCTGAAGTGTAGGAGGGGGGGGGGGCGGGCAGCAGTAACCAAACTAGCTGGGTACACACTCGAATTAGCACGTTTCGCGAGCCAATTTGTTCCGATAAATTAGCCGCGCGTAGCGGCCGCAGGCGCCCCTCCGGCTACTGTAGCTAATTCCAAGTGTGTGCCGTAGACCGCGGCCAGGGGAGTATCGCTGGAAGAGTGTTATCAAGTGGCGAGGGTGACAGGGGGTGCTATATTGCCCTACTCTGTATCCACAATATCTTCACTCAGTTGCAGTTACTCGCTAGAACCACGTTCACGTTGTTAAATATTCTCCACAAGCTTACGAAATTAAAGGGGTTCACATAATTAAATCATTAAGCACTAAGATATCAGGCCCCACTTGGTAGTATTTTTTTTTATATTACAGAAAAGTGTCGAAGCAAGGAACTCGAAAGAATTTTGACAGGATACTTAAAAAAAATTACAATGCACAATTTTACATGGACTTTTAACTAAATAATGTAGGGTTCACCCGCGAATAATTATTTCATTTGGTTTTGGCTGATTTTGCAAAATTTACGATACTTAATTAGGGTGCAAAAATCCAAAAATCTATGAGGTTTAGACAAATTAACGTGGTGATTGTTCGACATCGATATTAGGTTACTATAATATTATTACCAAAATCACTGTAAAACTACTAGGTGTGGCCTTAATCAGTAGAACTTAAAAAAAAAAAAAAAAAAAAAAATACATTGGTTTGAATCTATATGGACACAGTTGAATAGTTGTTGCTTATTGTACGGGTTCAGCAGTGAAATTCGATAATTTAATTAATAACAGGAACGATAGGTAGTTCCATGAGCCATCTGCAATTTACCCTAAAACTGCCGTCTTGCTTCAACCTTCAAAATACATTCAAGATTGGGTATTTTTAACATAAAGACGTGTATTTTGTAACGTAATCGACGCTGTAAGTAGTAAATACTAGTGGAGTTTTGTTTAAACATATTGTCATTATTATTTCGTCATTGTTTTACTTCAAGTTTTTAGCCATGGCCGTTGAAATAATCCGTACACCTACATATAGTAAATTACAACTGTGTCATTTACGCATTAAACTCGCATATAGGGGGTTGTAATAAGTAATCTGTCATTTACCAGAATGATTGATCGGTCTAGGTTATCATTCAATGAATTAGCTCGGTTCACTTTTTCAACGCCGACTTATTTTATTCGGATCAGTTTTTAAACGACTCGAGTTGAAAAAATTTTGTACGCTTGGTAACGTATTGCCTATTGTGCTCATTGACCTTTTTTAGACTAAATGCGTAAGTTTTTATTGGTGCAAATCCCTTAGTTACACGTTACAATAACTCTGATAGTACTTATACTGCTTATCTTTACCTGCCAAGTCTGATATTGATTCATACAGCTAGATATTACAGACGTGAAGAGAAGAGATTTTGCTCAGCACTTAGCATCTACGTCTTTAGCGTTGGTGAAGGTTAACATGACTTATGGAGCAGCGCCAGAATGAGGGGGTGGGGGAAACGGGAGACCCTAGAGAAAACCCATCGACCAGCGTCATCGTCCGTCACGATTTCCACATGCTAAAATCCGGGGACCGACTGCGCCAGGAATCGAATCTGGTTGGCCTTGGTGGGAGGGGAGTGCTGTAGCCACTGCGCCTAAATGTTACAGACACATTGTTTTACAGTTTTGGCCTCTTTGAAGTTGCTGAGTGTGCCAATGTTTCTCGACCGACACTGCAGTCACCATATTGCAGGCAGTACAGTTGTTGGCTTAACTAGGCATGTTATATCTCAAAAGCCAAGAATGTTTTAACAACGGCTGCGAAAGTTTTCAAACTCATAAGAGCTTACTGAGATACATTTAAACTCGGCATACTCAGAAATAATTAATTAAACTGACTTTATCGATATAAAAAAATTGCTGCTACGAGAGTATTTTTACTCAAATATGATGCGTTGTATCTTATCAATATTAATGAGTGTATGACTGGTATATTTGCATAACGGTAAGATAAATTATGTTTTCAATTTATTTGTTGGAACCTGTGACATATTTAGGAAATCCCTTTTCGTAGACAAACGTAGAGGAAATTCGCGCAGAGAAGTCATTCACAAACCTATATTTCATATTAATACAATGCATTTAAACGGCCCTATTCGAATGTTTCCTACGTGGAATGTTGATCTTTTATTTTATACTTACGCAATTTTAACTCCAGTATTTTTTTCACGCAGCAACTAAATTTTTGTTACTACTGGACATTAATAACACTGTTTTTGCATTGTTGCATCTTTCAATACATCCATTAATATTTGCCTAGTGAAAACGGATAAGAAATTAGTAAGAATAATATAAACATTGTGTTCACTTGTACTTCTAATATATCTTGTGAAGTTATATTGAACACCAGCTGATAGATGTGCGTATAAGATTATATTTCAAAGACATACTACTAGAATAAGAAAACTTTAAAACCGTATTTCTGCCACGTAAACGAAAAATTAAGAGCGAAGAAATATGTTTGTCTACAGATTAAGCTAATAGCAAACATCACCGCAACAAAATAAAATATTTCTAGCAATAGATAATTTTATTTAAAGTAATTTTTTTTTACAAAATTAGTGGATAAAATAGTTGTCCACGTGGGTATATTATGCGCGTTGAAGACTCAGAAGCGAAGAAGCAGTAAGGACTGCACTGACGCGAAAGCCTAGTGCCATATCGGTGCAAATGTATTTTTTAGCCTGTTAGATGGCTGGCTTGGAAATGATATTACCACTGTGCTTGATGTTCTGAAACTACTTGGAAGTTCATTTGAAAGAAAGTATGTATTTTACAATCAACAGTCATATATGGAAAATACGTGTTACCTCAATTAATTGTTCTTATTTTAAAATATTGTTAATAATTAGTTTTCTTTTACATTAAACATGTTAGTTTTTTAAATTAAAAGATGTAACTTTAAAATTTTTATATTTAATTGTATGTTTATAAAATATAACTTATTAAATTTCCTTTCTTTGATATAAAACCGATTTTTCGTTTAAGCAATTTTTTGTACTAATAATCAGAGACTTAGTTGCATTTGTACAAGCTAGTTACATCAGTTTGTTATTTTTATATTTTCGATTTGTTACTAATAACTTTGTAATGTAGGTATAATTACAATGGTTAAGTGCAAGAAAAGGCGTACGCTTTAATTTCTTCTTGTAAAAACTCAGACGTAAATAAAATAAATAAATAAATTGAAATAACTTTTCCTTTCATAGATAGGTGCATTACGATCATGTCCAACAGTATGGGAAATAAACGTGTCTACCTAACCACCATGCTGGCGGACTCATTTGTACCTGATCAAGTCTTTGTTTTGAGAAAAATGATTGGGCTATTGGCATACTCGCTGCGCGCAGTGTTTAAAAATTCCTATTATGTTCTTAAATTATTTGAAATTTTGCAGTTATAATTATGGAATGCATTTTTTAATAACATGTTTTTATCAAAGTACTGGACGAAATAATTGTCACTAAAATAAAAATTTTATTGTGACTGAACCTAGTGACACATTCAATGATGTTCTGGAATTTTTTATTTAATTTTATATCAAATAGTTTTCAAGTTGTATAAATTATTTTCGATAACTGTCTGTATGGTATAAAATATCTTTAAGTCACGTAATTTTTGTATGGTATTATATCAAATAAAAGGTTTTATACTTTGGTTATTTATATTATTTTCTATGCTGACAAAAATATTCACACGGAAAATAATGCTGGCATTACTTACTTAATGACAAATTAAGTTAAAACTTGTAGAATGTATTTTCGCGTAAAAATTTTGTGAAAAATTGATTTTTAAAAAAATATTTTTTTTTAGAAATATATTAAAATATTCGCGATAGTTCTTGGAGTTGTAGTAATGTAAGGAATTGACTTTATTTTTCAGTATAAATTGTCTTATTATTATAAGTAAAATGTTTTGTGTGGTATCCCGAAAACCACAAAATGATATCAATTACTTTTCATCATGCGAAAACAAAATGATGTAAGAAAATCTACATGTCACAACATTCTTGTGATTATGTCTTCATGTTGAACAATATTTGGTACATATAAATTTATAATTAACAATTTTGTACTGAGCGGCCTTAGAGGTAATTTTTATATATATTTTTTTTTTTTTACAAAATAATGTTATTATAGAGCGTCTCACGCTTAAATTGCAGTACAGGATTATATGGACATTCGCTCTCTCTTTTCAACGCACTGTAAAGCCGAATTCACAACCACACTTAACGTACGTACGTGTATTCGTACGTACGCTAAGTATTAGAGATTGGATTCACAACCAAATTTAATCTACACATGCGCGGGAAATGTTCATTTCACTGCAAAATGTCGGTAATAGATGATCGTAATTTATTTTCATTTTTCATAGCGAATTAAATAATTTATTACCACATGTTAAATTATTTCTCAATATAAATTAATATTTAATTCAATCTTGCTTGTGCACATGCTGCACTCACAACCACCACTTACCGCACGTACGTACGAAGTAGAAAGTTGATCAACTCTACTACGTACGTACGCACGCTACGCGAGGATGTGAATCTGCTCTTACACGTACGTACGTACGTACGTACGCTAAGAGGTGGTTGTGAATCCAGCTTTACTACCGTTAGCACTGTCCTTGTTACGGCGCGCGCTGTTGCCAAAAATCCTACAATTTTCACTTTATAATTTTGATTTTATAATTTTTGCATATTGTACAGAATCGAAGCAAGCATCGGGTGATATAGTTGGTTCATCATTTACGCCATTTTAAGGGGCTGAAAATAATAAAAAACAAATATTTTGAACTTAGAACTGTTTTCATGCTTCCCTAAATATATCACTTTATATCTTACGAATCAAAAGCAAAATCGTATCCAGATTTTTATGGTGTGTAATTTCATATATCTGGACGCCAACGAAAAAATCTGAAGGCTTAAGTGTTTTTCGTTAGTTGTACACAAATTTTTTCTAACATTATGTGCGCTTTCTAACAAATTGAAACATCAAAAAGTTGGTCAGTGAGAAACTTTTTTGCTATTCAAATTAGCTGAGGAATGATAGCGAGAAAGTTGTTCGTGATGAGCTGAATCTATTTTTAAAAGCAACCCCACCTCAATAACTTTAGCCATTCTCTTGTTTATAGCTGTGAATTGTGTGGCGTATTATTGTCATGCGCTCGCCGCGCGCTCGTCTTACAAACTCGAAAGCTGAGTGTCGCTCGAAGTGTTAGCTGAAGAGAAAACACGTCCCGTTATCTTTGCTGACTATGATGTTATGTTTGGAATGGTTAATAAATAAGATACAGGCTACCTTTAGTCAGCAGTTTTCTTCCTCCCGTGTCTTAAACTAATTCAGTAGTGAAACTACAGTGTCTCGCGGCCGAACGATTTGTCATATATGTTGACTGATTTCAAATAAAGTTTTCATGTGTGCAATTTTTGTTAACATGTATTTGTATGGAAGACAAAACAATAAATAGTCGTAATATGGGTAGGCTACGAGAAAGGGAGCGAAATATTGTATTGATCTTATTCCTGTATTTTGACATACTATTAATGCATCAAGGGTACTTTAGACGAAACAGGATGTTCCAAACAAACCATTTACGCTAATAGGAAGAAACAATAGCAACACAGTACTTCAAACAAACACGAAAATTTGAAATCGTAAAGGTAAGACAAACAATAAATAATTCCCGTAAACAAATTTAATACAATGATCCTTTGTTTCTACTACTTGCATGACAACTATTTTTAAAATCCTAAATCAGAGAAAATATAAAAATAAAACTCTCATGCAGTTTGTTTATAAGATTTTACTACGTTGTCTAATTTGTTTCCTTGACAAAAAAGTGTATCTGGTTTCGGTAAATTTCGACTGACGAAGATTCGTAATTACCTTCAACTTTATGTTTAAGCATTGAAAAATTACATAATATACAGTTTAAAAATGTAACAATACTGGTAAACATATTGTTTTATATATGCTCTCGTTTAGGCTTAAGATATAATTATCAAATAAGTAATGGAAATAAGTGATATGCCTAAGTTGACATCACGGCAGAACATCAATATACTCTCTTTTGTTTTATAATCGAGCGTGGTGCAGCAGTGGTAAAACACTCGCCTCGCATTCGGGAGGACCTGGTTCGATACCAGGCTTCGACTATCCTTATTCTGGTTTTCCGATGTGTTTTCCGAAATCACTTTAGGCGAATGCTCGGTTGGTTCCTTAACAAAGGCCATGGCCGACTCTTCCCTCTTTCCTCCCGTGTATCACTACCAAGGCCTAGTGCTGTTCGAGGGCACGTAAAAACACCCAAGTAAATAAATACCCCCCTCCTTCTCCCACTTTAAATGTATTCTTAGCAGACAAAAATGTGACAAAAAAGACATATTTTTCAGTTCTCGTACGACATTGGTTTTGAATGATCAATCTCATAATCATCAACTACTCCAACCACGCTTTTGTCTTCAGACAGATGGTACTAAAATGGAAAATATCTTTCGTTTTGTCATCATTAGCTATAATGGTAATTATTTCTTAGTGAAGTGCTCGTTTCAATTCATGTAGTGAATTAATATCAGTGGAGTATGTGAATTGTTTAATATTTAAAGTAATAGAAAATTTCATTAATTACATATTTTGAAGCGTGATGCTATGCAAATTATAATATCAACTAGAATAATAAAGAAAATAATATTTTAAAGCTCGAAATTCTGAAGTAGTGCATATCCCGAACCTCGTAGCATGGCTGCTATGTGGCAACAGCGCGCGCCATAAGCTCTGTACTGCAATCTAAGATTGGGACGCTCTATAGTTACACAGACGGCAATATTTGCTACATTAGTCCCACATGAGAAATTTCTAGCATGCATAGTATTCCCATGACAGCACGTCAAAGTCAACGTTTGTTTATTGTACTTGATTGTTACGGCAGCTTACATCCAACTAAGACCAACGGACTTATGAAAAAATTTACACTGATATTTAGATATCACTGGCTGTTTGCTAAAATTTATAAAAACATAAACAATATTTTGTATTTAAAAACATTGCTGACTATCAGGGAAAAAAAACTTTTTTGTCAGTATTTAAAAATACGCAAATAATTTGTTTAATACTGTACTAGCAGTCTCCCGCGGCTTTGCTCGCGAGTATTATTCGTAACCGATAATATTTACTTTAATTGAAAAACCTCTTTGTACACTAGATTGGTACTTCATTCATTCATCTAGTGTTAGAATGACAAAGCTGCTAGTTGAGCTAACTCTGCAGCAGGATAAGCAGCTATAGCTATCAACACAAAAAAAAAAAACAGACATAAGTTTGTCCCTGCCACTAACAGCGACTTCATCTGAGCCTTATTTATAGCACTGCAAAGTTGATGTTGAGGGGTAGTTATTGACTCTTAAGTGTAAGAGGTTAATCGAATGAAAAACGTTTGATTTACCCTGTTGAACAACCATTGTTGACAGTACCCTCAATTACATATTTTCAAAATGTTCACTTGAAGTTTAATGCCGTTAGAAAGTTTTGGTGGGGAAACGTTTCGCGGAAACGTATTTTGTGCACCAACCTTGAAATTATTGATATAATATATGTGGGCTGATGTTGTTGAGGAACCTAAGGGGAAAGTGAACTGCATAATCCATTTTACCCCTTTCAAACGACTACATGCAAACTGCACTAGGCCTTGCAATTTTTGTGTGTCAGAATTGAATGTTCGCACGCTGTTTTTAACGGAATTTGAGCGCAGAACTTCCCGGAATGTAGACCTGAGCAACAAACAACTGCGTCACGTAACGTAGAAATAATTAATGTAAACAAATTTAAATTAAAAAATAAAATATTAATGTCCTGGGCTTATAGAGGTTACACAACACCACGTCTCGATACGTTACTGTAGAGTGGAACTGCTGTATAATTTATTTATCGCTGGTCGTACTTGCTTTTCGGATCATCTGTCTTGAAAGTTTGCAAACTTAGTTTCATTCTTAATAAGCATGTTATATTATAAAGTAAAAAATATTACACATAAAATTCTAAATGCTTACCTAAGCATCACTCTGACATGAACAACACCTCAATAACTCACACTTGTTAGATATCGTGTGTTGATGAAAAACAAAATTTGTTCCTTTTAACCCTTTCGTGTGTCGAATTTTGAAATATTTTTATCTCACACCTAATACATTCGCATAAGTATCCAATTGAAGTGCAAATCACGACGGTAGCCCGTTCAGTCGAAACATAATAGATCATTCTTTAAAAAATGCATTATGACTCCTGCTCAGTACTGAGAGTACGAATTTCAAAAAATCTTGAAACCGTTTGGCGAACATTTCTGTATTCATCTTCCTAAAGCAAAAATTAACTGTATATCTCGACAGGTTCGATAGATATCGAGTATTTATCTAAAATACATTACAGGTCTTTTCACCTTCTAAGAGAGTAATTTCGGAAAACCCTTGAATCACGCAATAGAATACTTTATCGGTGTCTTGTGAACGTGAAAGACATGACAATAGCTCGCTGGGATCAAGATATATCGACGATTAATTGATAACACATTTCACCCATTTTCACCCCTTTTCACCTCCTTAGGTGGCGAATTTTCTTTTCAGTTATTTGAGTAGCCTAAGCATAATTCTTTTACAAAAATCACGTCGCTACATAAAAATCAGTGGTATTGATATTTATAGATTGTGAATCGAAAACATATTTTACGCTTTTTTTAACCTCTTAGGGGCCGAATTAGGAAGATATATTTGATGGCATTTGGGATATTTTGAAAGCATCACTCTGAAGCAAAGAGTACCTCGATATCTCGATTGGTTCGATAGATATGGAGGAATAATCGGAAACATGTATAATGTATTTTCACCCCCTTAGTTAAAGAATTTCGAAACGGCTTGGTTTCCTGTAATAGATATTTGTATACGTAACCAATTGAAGATAAAATCACGATGACAGTCAATTGTGTTTCAGTGATATAGACGATTCATAAAAAACACATTTTGCCCCTTTTTACTGTCTGGGGGTCGAATTTAAAAAAAAACTGAAAACTGCTTTTTGAGTATTTACGTAAGCAATATTTTGAAGTGAATATCAACTCTCTATCCCGAAGGGTTCGATAGATATCGATAGTTGATTGGAAACACATTTAAGGTCTTTTCACCCCCTTAAATGTTGAACTTCGAAAAATCCTTAAAATGGCTAATATGCATTTTTACGAGTGTCCTATTAAAGTAAAAATCACGACGGGTTCGAGCTCTATCGACGTTTCTTCGGAAACACATTTCACCCCTTTTCACCCACTTAGAGGTCGAATTTCGAAAAATCCCGTCTTAGTGCTCGCCTACGACCTGAGGGGAACCCTCACAAAAAATTTCACGATTCTAGGTCCAGTGGTTTGGGCTGCAGTTTGATATGTCAGTCAGTCAATCAGCGTTCATGATATATTTATATATAGAGAGATGGGTCAACACAAGCATTCTTTCGTATATTTTGGTAATTTAGAAACACATATTTAAGTGTATACAATTACAACTCTATGACTAGACCCAAGAAATACGTTACACATAATTATAACGTCGTTAGTAAAATATTGTTTTAAATTAAAAATAAATGCTCGATATTTCAGAATCACTAGATATCCCATATATAAGAGTATGTAACTAAATTTTTAGAGTTCTTGGGCAATGCTAAAACTGCCACAATAAGAAATGTTTAGTAATATGTGGGAGCAATGTTCTAATTGGCACATATAAAATTATACACATGGTTTAATGACACTATCTTTAAAGTGGTTGACGAATAGCACGTTTGCTGTGTAATTTTAGATGTAATAACACGATTTGTGTTGCACAGTATGCTATAGGCGGTTCAGAATAAAGTGAACACTAAAAAACCCTGCTAAATTTCTATTTTCAGCAAATTCGTACCTTTCCGCGCATAACGGCTAACAACAGCAAATGTCTAATCTCTTTGAACACGTCACTTAAAGTTTACGCTTTTAAGATAAATTGTGCAGTCGATAAGAACATGTATAGTTTGATTAAAAAATGTAATTTACTATGTAGAACACAAATATGTAGAATTTAGTTGATTAAGTTTCATTATTGCTGCATTTAAATAGGGAAATACACGGAACTATATACAGCAAATCGCTGCCAACTATACAAGTAGTAAGACAACCGTTGTTAATGTTGAATCACATGCATTATCGGCTGGTGATATTTTTCAAAGGTTAAATCTTTAGTGCTCACTTTATCCCGAACGATGTAATACATATGTTGGACCTACTTTCAAGTTCCGTAATTTGTGAATGCTATTGCGGCGAGCCGTTGAATTCCAAGTAGAATTTACGCTTCAGCCTTCTGAATGTATTGTCTCACAGTTCTCACCGCATTTTATATTGCCACTGAAAACTGGGCTTCACCGCAGTATTAATAACTGACACAACCGGCTCTGTTGATATTTTTATTCATGGTGTTCCCGTTCCCTCGTCCTTTGCCTTCCATTTATGCTTCTTTCCTGTCTTGTTACCATCAAACGGACGTAATTGGCAACCATTCCACGGTTAACTGGAAGCTAGATTTATGAGGTCAAGAATTTCTTTGTGCGTCTAAGCTGTGTACACGCAGATTATTCTCGGTTCCTATTTCTCTAATGCCATGTTAGTTATTTTATTCAGGATGGTGATTGAATCTTGTTGCTTTGCGTGGTACGATTAGTTGGCAACTTAAATAGTGAATTATTTCCCTTCTGTGTAACTACATCGTGTTTCACGCTTTAAAGTTAATTATATCCAGTCCGACCACTTGCCTCAGTGGTTACATCTCCTAGCTGATGTGATTAGGGTCCCGGGTTCAGGTCTGGGTGTTGTGTTTGAAACTTCACCCTCAACTCTGTGAAAGAAATTACGAACCACTGCAGTGTTATCCTCGCCAAATAGCCCCACGTGTCTCCCTGAAGCCGTCGACGTCCGATAAATGGTAACAAATTTTCCTCGGAGGTAGGCAGCAAGCAACTATGGCGTACATGGTAAGCTGCCTACCACGCAGTATCACTTGCGGGCTGACTACGTTTCAGGCGCAAGAGCATTTAAGAAAGACACCTAGCGGGAAATTTATTGAACTATGTCAGAACACTTTCACTCCTTGAACTGCTGCATCCTGTGTACAACAGCAGAGCCGCTTTTATAAGTTTAAAATACACTGCGAACGTCTGGCAGGATTCCATAATCAAAACTATCCTAGTTCATATGTTATAGAAAAACAACTAGAAGAAAACTAAAAACCAAGAAATTTATCTACCATCCTTAAAGAGAGCGTTTTCTCTGCCATGATGGAGCTGTTTCAGTTATGGTTCTTGACTCTTGTCCTATCCTCACAGGTGCTCCAACCGCTTCTTTTCATTGGACAATCTTTCAGAAATTTTTATTTAGGGAACATTTTCAAACTGTTAATGAATGGAAGGAAATTAAAAATATTCCTATTTACAATTTCGGTTATTTTTTACTAGGTAACATTTGTTATGTTGAAAGTTTGCTAATGGATAGTGACTGACAATTTGGCGTTACACCTAGGTAACATTTGTTATGTTGAAAGTTTGCTAATGGATAGTGACTGACAATTTGGCGTTACACGTACAAAGTGCAAAATCATATCTCTGTCCTTTTTTTACTTTAATCTCACATCTATGTACAATATTTTTAGACAAGCAACCCTATAGATATTTCGTTTGCTTAGTAACTCTTAGACCGGAGTGTTAGTGGCGTAGGTTTATAAAAGTAGGTACTACCAATTTTCAAATATAAATTGAACTGTAAATAATTTTGTAGAGTACCCTGCAAGTTTACATTACCTTATATTTATTTATATTAGTGTAATTAATTATTTAAAGGTTTGCTACCGTATATTACATTTTAAACTGTATTTTTCGTACACATTTACAGCAAGACATTGTCACAACAAGAACCAAACGAAATTATCTTTCCGATTTTGCGTATCATAACCATTACCTGAATACCAAAGCTTTATTTCATACTTATTGAAATACACTGTGAAAAGTTTTTAAAACCTGATTACTGAAGGAAAATATAAGCTCACCGGTTTACTTTCCTGTACATGAGTTTTTCCGTGTGTGTGGTTCGTGAACACAAAAATATAATTAATTCTTTTCCACCACACCGTCTACTTATTTTAAAAAGTCATTGTCACTCAGTACGACGATGCTAGGCAAATTGACATTAAGTAAAACTTCAGGTTAAACTCTGTGGCAGAAACAACTACAGGTAAATTGCTGTTAGGCAGGATAACGTGTGTTCGACACTGTCCACTAAAATTTTAATTACAATGTTCGTAATCGTTCTCCGTCTAACGGCATTTTGAATAACCACCTCAATGCCGACATAAAAAATATAAAATAAATTTTATTCTACATGTACCGATTTCCCTAGTCAGGGTTTTGGCGTGCTCTTAAGCTTAACTTTGACTTTATTTTATTGAAAACTAAAAATCAAACGTTTAGTGTATTTTATTCGAACGTTGTGAGATAAATTTTTAATAATATGTGTTCCAATAACGAAATAAGAACACCAAATATAGTAAATTGATTACGTGAACTAACGTGTATTTTCAGAAACACCACGACAGTTTTACAAGTCTCAGTTATTAAGGTTGATTTGTAAATTGTGCTGTGCTGTATTGCTGCGATTAACTAACTTGTTAAATATTTTTCCTGTGGATAACATTTTAAATAAGATTATTTGCTTCAGTTTCGCTAACAAAATAATAAAGGTCAAATATAAAAATGTTTGATTTAGCGAAATAAAGCTTTTCTTAGATGAACTATTTTTTGTAAATAAAAAAAAAACGAAATGGCCCAAAATTGACACTGCTGAATAATTTGTATTCAGTTAACTAAATACTTATTTTGATTTCACAAAATGTATTCGGCAGCATAGTATGCAGTCGCTTCACCTCTCATAAAACATTACTTTAAGGACGTTGGACCCATATTTTTTTTATATTTGTGTCAAACACTGTTCAACTTTTGCACATCATATAACACGTCATTTCCCCAAATAAAAAAATTAAGTCCCATAGTTTTCGCATAATCACTCATCAAAGTCATAAAATGGCCATTGCGGTGTTGCCAAATAAATAAAAAAGTAATTAACTAATTCATTCAAAATTACAGGAACTGAAAGTCAGTGTATGAACCCATTTTATGACTTGTTTGACAAAAGATAGTTTTGAAATTTTCAGTAGTAGCCAAATGTCAAAGTTACGCAAAAAAAAAAAAGTAGCTACTCATTTTCATCAATTTTGAAAAAATGCGAAAATATATCGCTTTATGTTTACAAAAGTGCCTTGAAGTAGGACACATCATTAAGTATCAGTATGAAATATCTTGTTTCTGCAAGTTCATTATTTATTATTATTTTGGATACATCGCCACTGCCATTTTGTGACTTTGATAGGTGAATATGTTAAAACTATGGGACGTAACTTTTTTTTGGGAAATTACATGTTATCTGATGTGTAAAAGTTGAACAGTGTTGGCACAAATATAAAATTATGAACTTTTACGGGTCCAACGTCATTAAGAATGCTCAAATTTATAAACGGTTGCCTGTATCGAACAATTATGTGCACAATTACGAGCAGTACCTTTGGACTTGACGCCTACTATTTCCGACAATGCTCTGTGAGATTTCTCAAACTAGGTGTAGCACAAAACATTATAAGAAAAGTGAAGATAGTACACATAGTATTTCAAAAATATTTTTATTACTTCTACAGTGTTTAATAAAGTTTCGCAATACATCTGTGACCAATGTTCTTTTCCACGGAAATGGTTACGCAGTTTTTTTATGGCGTACCTAGCCAGAAGGGCTTTACCGGCTGTTGATTTAATGGTTTTTTGTTTATCACAAACACAAACACAGTGGTTTATGTTTGGGATAAACGGCTGACAGAAGTTACGTGTTGTTGAGATGTATTTCCTTTATTTATCAAATTGTCAGTGCTTGTTTTTGAAGGATTGATAAGGTACCTTATGGAGGAGGGGGGCAAGTTGGGCAACGAGTGTGGTAGGCTTAACAAGAATTTGGGACAAGTCGGGTGTGGTGTAAAGTGACGCTAGAGGGACACTTGTTGGTTGGGCCCTGGAGTAGGAAGAAGGTGGGCATTGGTGGGCTGGGGACGAGGGTTTGGTCGGTTGGTAGGCATCTGGTGACATTTGTAGAAGAGGGAATGACTCTCTCAATGGTGGAGGGGGTGGGGTGATGGTTGAGAGGGCTTGGGTGACATGTGGTGACGCTGACGTAGCTTCAGGTCTTCTCGTTGGCGGATTGGGCAGAGCCGCGATCCACCAACATGGTTGCCCCGGCAGTTGGAGCAGGCCTTCTTGTCAGCATCCTTGAGGGAGCACTCGTTGGTCTGATCGTCCTTGGAACACTTCCTGCAGACGTGTTTCCTCCAACAGTTGGAGGCGGCGTGCCCGTAGTGTTCAGGAGCTCTTCTTCCTGTGTCCGGTCCGGGAGAGTGACGAGGACTAGCGGAGAGTAGAATGCTGGTCGTTTAACCTTTGGGTCCCCTAGGACTCGGGCTTCAGGCTTGTGGAAACCTTGTTGTTACAGTTCTCTTGTGATGACTGCTGGCGTGATGTCAGGTGGGAGATTGCAGATGACTATGCGGGAAACATTGGCTGTTTGCTGGTTACTGAAAAATATGTAGGGGTTGGATTAATACGGACGAGGTATGCGGAAGGTGTTCATGGGCAAGCGTGGATTTAGATTCAAACCGGAGTTTTCTCCCTGAGAGGCACATATTGAAGTCCCCGAAGTTCCTTCGGACATGTTTGAAGTGGGCTTGGTGCTTCGGCGATGGGTAAAAGTCTTTGCAGAAAATTGTTGGCGGACGATGAGTACTGTGGTGAGTCTTGTAGGCTTCGGAAAATTGTTGTGAATATTCAGTGACAGACACCTTGAAATGTCAATATGTACATCTGGCGTAATAACACACAGTACTTTTATGTGTAGACATTTAAAACAGTATTTAAAATCGGTTTGGAATGACATTAAATTAGTAGCACTTTTGACTTGACCTTCACAATGTGTAACGTGCACTGGAACACTAACTGTGTATTAATGTTAGCGAAATACTATCCAAGCAATCTAAAGGGTCTGACTTGCTCGTTAGTTAAGTATGGGTTGATCCATACGACCTTGAATTGTTTTCCTTCTGTCTTCATAACTTCTGCATCAAAAGATATATTCATTCTTTGAAAAATTTTCTGAAATTGTTGCAACGTCAATGACATCGTTATTTTGTGTTGGAAAACAGCTGATTGGTGAACAAGTGTTTTTCTCACACGAGCGACTAAAGTAGTCACATCAGTAACATACATCACGCCTTACGGATCCCAGAAAGAGAACTTGCAAAACGTGAAACGTTCTCTCTGTTCTCTTATTTATATAATAAAGAAATACAAACCCAAGAAGACAGGGATCAGTACTCCTAATGAGGAGGGCAGTGGCAGTGTTGAAGTAACTTAGACAATGGCCGAGGTTACAGAGTGTGTCGTGGGGATTGGTCGAGTATGCGGCATAGGCTCGTTGACTTGACCGTAATTGTCCTCGGCACAAAAGCGTCGCGTCGTCATACTGACGCCCGAGGCGGTGTGTTACAACGCAGTGCCTGATCCTCCAACAGTTTCCTTTGTCGCCACGACACGACGGCGAAGACCGCGAGCACGAGACGCAAACAAAGGGACAGTACCTGTGTCGCCCGCGGCTGTGCGCCACTTGTACCAGTCACCCCCTCCACTACTAGAGCGTCGTGTAAACTCCACCACTGCTGGCGGCCATGTTCTAATGAGTTACGCCCTCGCGACCACTTCCCCGCGGCGCCAAGCTGCAGCACGGACGTAATAATAACGAGAAGATACCACATACGTGCACACACACACGCGCGTATTGAATGTGTAGGAGAAGTACACAGTTTTCATTAATGGCCGCTCCGTTAGCGGGGGGAGCTTCTTTATGACCAGCAACGTCCGTGTCGCCGAAGAAAGCTCACGGACATGGAGGTGGAAGAAGTAGGGGTCGAGGGTGAATGCGGCGAGGAGAAGAAAGAATATGAGAAGAGTCAAGGAGCGACCATTATATTGAAACCGCCCTCTGGGGGTCGCCCCATTATACCATCCACTTGTACCCGAGATGTACGGAGGAGGGGTGGAGGAAAGAGAGAGAGGATAGCTCTCAGTATTCAGGTTGTCTAAGCCTCCGCACGCTTTTGTAATTGACGTAGAAAAGTGCACGACAGGGGAGCCTCTAAGTGCGCACGCACGCGCGGCCATGAGAGTCGCCCGGTATTATCCACCCTTGTGGGGGAGGCGCTTCCCAAGAAGAGGGGAAGAAGATGCTCGTGTGCCTACCGTCCTCGCATTCCTTCTTTCTCCGTCCGACGGGAAAAGAAAGGGTCGAGTTGTTCCGTAATCACTGTTGACGTGCAAACCGCATAAAGGGAAAATCAAACGTAGAAGATGCTAGGAACACGTGGTGAATATCTCGTTAAAGGGCACAGTTCTCCCTTGCTCTTGTTGTACACCACACGAAATAAAAAAAGTTAAGAAAGAAGTGACCCGCCCTTAGTTATTTTAGTTATTTCTATCTTTGCATTCGCAATACCAATTCACTGCTGGTTTGGGCGAGAGAGAAGATAAAATGTTTGTCGTATGCTTTAGACGGGGCACCACAAGCTGTGTTGACATTATTTGTTATTGGTTATTTTAGTTAAGGAGCACTTATTAACTATGCAATAAAACCACTATTAGTAAAATGTACCACCTTGCAATAGATTCATAAATCCACAACATATCAACAATAATTATGGCGTAGTTAGTCAAATATTACTCTTTAATCAAAAGGTTTTCATCATCTGACACTCATTAGGCAATGCGTTCATTGGAGTTGGTGCTAAATCTGAAGACATACCTGTAGCTGTAAAGAATTTAAATATGAAAATGTAGTTAGTTATTTCAATTAAGGTTTTTTTTAACTGAAAATTCAACACGAGGGTTAAGACCCGGCCGGTAAATTAATTAATTTAATTTTTGCCATAACATTTGCTTATGACTGTTTGCACAGTTGACGACAATGACATGGCGTAGAATATGAGAAGGTGGATTACGTATAGTGTTAATTTTTTTAGTTAATTTGTGTTGTAGGACCACAGAAGCTGAGTTGAACTAAAATAATAATTCATTCCGCAAT
This sequence comes from Medauroidea extradentata, assembly GCA_003012365.1. NCBI lineage: Eukaryota > Metazoa > Arthropoda > Insecta > Phasmatodea > Phasmatidae > Medauroidea > Medauroidea extradentata. The sequence continues at coordinate 34,908 of PNEQ01046303.1, forward strand.
CCCTCAAGCTGAATTTTTGCTAGTATTCCAGTAATAGGCCTATTGCATTTAATATTTCTCGTAATATTATACGTCCGATAAGAAATAACTTATATGGTGGCTATTTAAACATTTATAATATTGCTTTCGTTATTGGCATTGAACTATCCTGAATAAGTCTATATAAGTAAATGTGTACACGGCAGAACGACTTTGTACAGCCAGCCTAGCTTAATTTAACTGAAGATTGCACAAATCCTGTTGGTTCCTTAAATTAATGAATTGGTTAGTCATGAATATTACTGAAGATACAAATACATTTTATGAAAATACTAGCTGGTATGCGCGACTTCCTTCGCGGGGGTTTCAATCTAATGCGATACTATTTCTGAAAGAAAACAGTTTTGAAAACTGACATATGCTGCTAAATTATGTCAAGAGTCATTAATGACCGTTTAAAACACTGGGGGAAAAAAAATTTAAATGGTACCCCATTCATGCCCCGTTCCTCGCCTCATCCTATTTTTTTTAACATCGTGGATGCACGCACAACAGCTCACCAACATTTCATCGCAGTCAGATGAATGATGTAGGAACGCATAGAAGACAAGAAAACTAACAAAAAATTATTTTTCATATGACAGCTGGTTCAGTGTTACTAGAGAGAGAAAATTATAAAGTTACCCGAAGTGTCTGTAGCGTATTTTCTGGGTATTATTGGCATGCAACACTCTAAATAAGAATTATTGGTAAATATCAAGTTTAGCTACTCATCGTGTACCGGCCAAACTATTGATTTTAGACACATAGTTTACTAATGAATAATGTTTCTAGTGGCGGTCTTAGTCCTGCGTAAAAAATTTTTTTTGTTGGGTTAGGTTAAAACAAAAACTATTAATCGTAGCGTAAAATGTCTCAGGAGCTTTTTTGTAGAGCTCAAAGTTACATTTCAAATGAGATATTAAACATTGAAAAACATATGAAAATATTCGAGTTACTAACGATAATAACTTTTGGAGGGTAGCCATTTTGATGACATCACCAAAATTAAACGCATCAGAATTTGGACTGCCGCCATCAAAATTATTTATCCAGAGTTTGTTTACGACAAAAAATAACCATTCCCGCAATTTCTTCACGAAAACTGCCACGAAATTACATATGCTCCCCTACTACCATGTTGCCCCACTCCTGTGCTACTGGTCCGAGCCGAGCGTCGACTACAGTGTGGTGTTGTATGGCGAGGGATGCGCGTCTAATGGGGTGCATTTGTCGTCATGGCAACCCGAGTAATTGCTGCGTGAATCCTATCTGCGAGTGCGGCCAGGGCAACCGTTTGTCGCGCGCGCAAGCGAGCGAACGAGAGAGAGAGAGAGAGAGAGATTAAATAAAAGGACCGGGGTTAGATTCAGCGCCTGACTTGGTGGGGAGGGCAGACACCAAATCTGCTACCATACATCTTTCATCCTGGGACATTCATAGAAAGTGACATCTCCACGAGGAAGAGGCCACCACAAAAATATCAGCAAAGCGCGTCACGTGTATGACAGTCCTATAATAATAATTCATTATTTATTTCATTTATTTATGATTATTTAAGTATTGGTCAACAGTTTCAACAACATTTAACGGAAAGCACTGACAAATATATATATATATATATATATATATATATATATATATATATATATATATATATATATATATATATATATATATATATATATATATATATATATATATATATATATATATATATAATACCACATGAACATTTAATAACGTACACGAATGTACAAAGAAAAAAAAATAAGTGGATATGACAGAAATACATCAACAGAATGAAAAAGGCATCAAAATACTGATATCATTAATTGTATTTTACTAATTCTCTATTTTTATACCTAATTAATTTATTTATTTGTAAAACATATTTATAGTACATGCCGAACAGGAATATGTAAATACTAAGCAGGCACTAAATAAATAGGGAAAAAACTACAAAAAACTACAAGTAAACGGCCTATTGCAAAAATATAATTTAAAATAGAACCTGGAATGACAAAATTTAAGAAATTCTAATAAAAATAGTGAGCCAATGAGACATAAAACTACACAAACACATGTCTCTGAGGGAGGAGGTTGGCGCAATTTGTCTGTCTCGAATAATAATAGCTTTATATTTCATTTAAATACTCAAAACTCTTTAAACAATTTAAAATATTTATTAAGTTATGTACCGTAATTTTAAATACACCTAGAATCTTGGTTACCTGTGGTTACGTTTAGGAGAAGGCCAATTCTAGAGTGGAAATTCAGAATGATCTTAGTGCCAAAAATAAGTTTTTGAGTAAAGTGACAAAACGGCGCTGCAAGAGTATGCGTACATATAGGATTTGCGATCTTTCGACGTTGATAATTGCAATTAGGAACATTATTGGGACTTAACTTTTACAGCAAATAACAGGCATTGACACATAGTTAGTTCATTTTCATGTAATTTACTCAATTCGGCCTCTATTGGCACTTAGATAATTTATATTTTCCACTCACACACAGAAACACACACACACACACACACACACACACACACATATATATATATATATATATATATATATATATATATATATATATATATATATATA
>PNEQ01046304.1:0-67866 GCA_003012365.1 Medauroidea extradentata
TTATAATTCTGAAGTTAGGAACACATACCAGAAAGGTTCATCAAAAGATCTAGCTTTGTTTACACTTCTTAGGTCATTATTAGTTTAATAGTGTGGAGAACTAAGGAAAAGACCAGGGGAGTGGTGTTACGTCCAGTGTTACTGCTGTCGCTTTTCTGTGACCATGATTTGGTCACAAAGGGGTCTCAGTTGTCTCAACGTAGCCAAAAAAAAAATGGGTGGAAGCTGAAAGAGGCGCGAAGTAATTAGAAACAGTGCATTACACAACTTGTATCGTGAAGGCCATTGTTAAGGAAGTATTCAAATCAAGTATCAAAATTGCTATAAAATATATATCTTATATTTTTATGAAATATATTAATTTTAATGAGGAGACAATGTGCTACATTTATCTGCTTGCAATGGACTGTTCTTCAGAAAAAAAATTTAAGCCTAGGATATGGGAATCAAGTTTTATTATAGTTATGCTTGTTTTGCCATGTTAAGATACGAAAAATCTTTTGAAAAGAAAGCAGAATAACAGTCACAGATATATTTTCTTTGTTCTGTTTAAAATCAAGTTCGTCATAAAGAGGATAAATCAATGATATAGTAAATAGGAAAGTACTAACTATTTAAAACAAAGTTGTGTGTAACTAAATTTCTATTTTATATTCAAGGACGGTGATGTTAGCTATTTTTTAATTTTATCTTTATTTAAAAGTATGTTTAATGTAGTGAATAACGTTTTCACACTTCCTTTATTTGCATCCGTACATCCCGAGAAATACGTGTATAAAAATAACGTTTAATTTAGCTCAATAAAAACGAGTGCCACCATGTTGATGTTCCTGTGACGTCATTGGATTTGGTATGCAATATTTTACTCTTTAACTCTTCAGAAACTTATGTTTAGTTCGTGAAATTGCATTATACACGGTTGATTGTGTGTTAACAACGGGTATGGTTGAGGACTCCGAATAGTTATCAGTGTCTACAGTAGCTCCTTTGTGCAGCAATACAATTAAATTTACTCCAAATACAATATTTACTACAGCGCTGTGTGGCAATATGAGTCGGACTGCAAGGTTTCTAAAAAACAAAACCTGCAACAGTCTATTAGCGACGAAAGTATAGTTTATGTATGCGATGGTTACTTCAGTGTGTTGTGTACCGTACGACACAGTAAACATGAAATAAATATGTCCTGTAAGTTAGAAAGTTGCGACCAAATCTCGGCATCTGTTGAATTTATTGTGTTTTTGCTGTTCCACTGTGTGGCCGCGTCGCCTGTAGAAACGGCTTAGCCACTAAGCGAGTTTAAGGAGAAAGGTTGGCTGCGTTTCGCGAAATGCGTCAAAGATGGCAGCACTACTGCGGGCAGTTCTCACTGTCACTCACAAGAGACGTAACCATAATTGTGGGGAAAAAGTAGAATTTTTTTTACATAAATTAACGTGTTACATTATTTCCCCGATTCGCGCAATCTGAATGCTAGATCACCAGTCTGTAAGAACCAGCAGGTTTGCTTAACCGTATTTAAACTGTTAGCTCGATATGTTCATTTTTTAAACGCATGCCACCTTCATACAGTTGACTTTAAACCAAAATGTATTATTCTTGAGCGGATTTGACACAATAAAATGGATTAGTAGTAAGTTATCATCACTCCAGAATTTGAATTAAACTGACCTAAACTCAAACCTACCACTAAAATGTAGCAGTGTGCAGAAGCTTCCTTGCTGTCTTCACTCCTCTCAACTCAGTACCAGTGAAATCTTCGTAATTAACTAAGAATATCTTCAACAGTAACGGTGCATGCAAGGACAAGGAGCAAATTTTACGATTTAGCATTTAAGTAACAATGTACATTAAATTTGCCCAGTTTTATAAGTCAGTGTAATATTCCAAAACCTACTATAATTCGCGGCCTCGCTTCCTCTAGAGTGCAGCAAAGCATACGACAAAATGGAGACCAAAGAAGGCATCAACAAAGCTACTTGGCCATTTGTTTGCTTGTATATACATTTAAGATTTTCGTTTTTGTGCGAAACGGTTGAAATAAAAGTACGTTTCAGCCAGTAATATAAACGTATGAAAGTATTGATTGTGTAGATAATTTGTGCTTCCTGTTTTTCAAAAGTTATGGCAATTAAAAGTATTGTTGCGGGATTGTGCTTTTGGATACAAATGTCATGTTCAAGAATTTGATGTTCTATTTGTCTGTCTTTTTTCCTTGACGTTATAAACTGAATCTACTACATACGTATACGTTGACAATCACCAGAGAGTTTTAATTAAACATGTGAAACAGCCAAAATAAGGGACGTCTGCAAAATTAAAGAAATGTCAACTAATACCTATGTTCCAACTACAGTAAAATTACAACAGTTTAAAATTTGAAAATTAATTATGCTATTATTATAAAATATTTAAAACGCATATAATGAAAATACAACGAATTTTCGTTTAATGATACTAGATTCATTTGGTAGTCTATGTCTATAAAATATTATTTTATATTTAAATTTGTTACAAAATTCTTGCAAGTATCTAAATTAAATTTTAAGAACTGTATTAAAAATATATGCAATGATAGTCGCAAATTGAATAAAAGAATGTGTTACAATTTAAAGTTGAGTATTAATATTTGTCGAGTTGGATATTTTTGTTAGTGGCAGATTGCATACAATGCACATTTACGCTTAGTAATAATGGATATCCGTAGCGAAGAATAATTTAATTTTAATTTACGTATGTAAATTTGTGTTAATTTTTACATTTTGTCCTTTTTCAAACACGTATATAAATCTTTAAAGTTGAAGTTATTCAGCACAAAGCAACTGCGATTGTCACTTGGAAAATAATACTTTGAAAACGTATTACCTTAAATTAACATGGCAACAAGGATAATTCAGACTATTTTTAATATCTGCAAATACAGAACATTTAAAGTTACTTGTTTTCCACACAATACATCTGAACTTTCACATTACTGTAAACGGCAAAACATTATTGTTGGTGTCATCTTTACTAGTTCATAAACTCATCACCAGATGTCAGCCACTTTGCACAACAGAGCCAATAAGAACATGTTTTCAGTGTTTACGGCGGTCTTTGAAAATATGAAATTTTTAAAGCTCAATATACGCACGGAATTATTACTTTATGTGGTTGCATTTGGTTTGTAAACATTTCGGGAGAGTCATGTAAATATTAAATAGTTTTTTTGTATCATCCTCAATGGGGACTGTGCTGTCCTTGTAAAATCGTCAACACAAACCTAGGATTTCCTCAGCAAAAAAAAATATTACATTTTCTGCCAGTAATTTATTCCACAACGAGGCACGAAAACGCTTAAAGGCAGTAATTTAAACCTTGAAATCCAAATTTTCTCGGATGAGGGGTCCTTCCGGACTCCCTTCCCATCATCTTAAATTTGGGGGAGAGGGAGATGAATTAATAGAAAGTTCAAGGGCCCCCTTAATTAATACTTCTACTATTTTTTAAGATCAGTTAAATAAACATTATTTACGAAAATAAAAGTATAAGTTTTATACCCTACTACCTTGAAAGTTTTCAGGACAGTTAATGTCGCTAATATACACAAACATGAATAAATAAAATTTACATTTTGGATTTACTTCTAAAAGAACACTGTGAAGGCAACCATATAAAATTGACTTTCGGAATTAGGAACAGGGGGTGGGGTCTATACATGCTTTGACCCCCCTTGAGAAGAGATGTTGCTGAGCCGCTGGTACCACTTGCCAAATATATGTCGGCAAGTATTCGTTTCATGTGTCCGGTCATCACATGATGCGTAAAATGATTTATTCTTAGTAATTACCACAATCAACAATATTAAAAATAGAAAAAAAGTTTTTTTAATCTTTCGCCTAGAAGATGGTCTATTCAAAATCATGTGAACAATTTTAATCACAAATTTCTATTTGAAATTTTTTTTGTATTTGCATGTACTATTTGCAATTAATACAACTTTAGGATGACTGCTGGCACTACCTAAGATTTTACGAAACGACTATCTATACTGCAGAGTCATCTGTGGGAACAATTTTAACTACGACGCGGGTATATGGCTGGAAGTGCCATCTAGTGTGTAATTGGTGAACAACTTGATTCTCTCTATCGATATCTCTAAGCTGGCAGCCATTCAAAACTGGAAAGGTTGCCCATCCACTCGGGCAAACTTTTTTTGATTTTAAAGCACGAAAACTAAAGATGTTTGTAGAAACTGGAAAGGTTGCCTTTCCAGTCTCTTCTCAAATACGCCTTCTTAGAAAAAAAATCATGTTGGGCTGCCCGTCCAACAGACAAACATTCGGTCGCCCGTTCCGAAACTGGATAGGTTGCCCATCCAGTCGGGCAAACTTACAGGATTTTTACTGCACGAAAACGAACATGTTTGAAGAAATTGGAAAGGTTGCCTGTCCAGTCTATTTTAAAATATGTCTTGCGAGAATAAATCCTGATAGGCTGCCCATCCAGTCGGGCAAACTTTAAGGATTTTTATGTCACGAAAACTAACACGTCTGAAGGAATTGAAACGGTTGCCTTTCCAGTTACATTTCAAATACACCTTGTCATAAACCTCCTTCAGCTCCCCTCCCCCCTACCCACCGTTTTTTCACAGATATCTCATGGAACATTTTTCGGCTACTCTATGATTTTATTTGCGGAAAGAACAATCAAACAAAAACTTTTCAGTTTAACCACTCTACATACACCCTCTTCTCAAGTGGTTTTTAGTTATTTTGAGTTATTTTTTTTTTTTAAGGGGGCTGGAAGTCCCTCCCAGCCCCGAACAAAAGATCTTAGCGGCTACTTGGCCTTTATTTACAAAAGTAAAAGCAAATCAGGTGCATGCGTACGGAGTACTCCCATTCCAACCACAACGGTTCTGGTGGGCAAAATGGCTGGGGGTGAAGAAGTGTGAAGACTGCTGGGTGGGGTGATGGTGATGGCTGGTGGAGCGCCCCTCGGAGGAGAGCGGGGCGCTCAGACGTCCAACGGCGAAGGATGGTGGTCTTCTGGTGAATCGGTGGTGGTGATGAGGGCGACGGGCGATGCTTGGTGAGGAGGTGATGATGGTACTAAGTGAGGCGGTGCTGAAGTCTTCGGTGGGAATTTTGAGTAGCACAAAAAAACTGTTTCAATTAAGCGTACCCAAATTTTAAAAAAACTTAGAAGCTTTTTTACAAGCGTGTCTAGCCTTTATGTATATAAATATAATGGCAACACTTACGGCAGTTTACTGTAAAACGAAAAATATGTGAGTGATACCCTTACAACACAGTTTATTCGTCAGACGAGGATATAACTTATTATTTACTAACTATTGCCATACAATTCAGTCGCGTGATTTTCAATTTAATGCCTGTTTAAGTCGCGCAAAAGTTGAGTCTAAGTACTAAAAATTATCGTAAGTAACACATAAAAATATGTGTTAATTTTTTTAGTATTTTTGCAAAAATCAAATTTTTCCCAAACATAATATAACTAACCAAAAAATTTTTTGCGACTTAAAATCTCACCTGTGGAGAAGAGAGACAGGAAACGGGCAAGGACTCGGCCGTGAAATATATAAAGGAACCATCTCTTCATTCGCCAGGTGCAATTTAAGGAATCCATGGTAACCGGCAGTACTAGAAATGTATGCCAATTCCTCCCGAATTAGAGGCCAATGTTCTATCACTTCTTTGCCTATTTTTTTTTTTTTTTAATTGTACGAGAAGTAGCTATGCATAACAGCAACAGTAACGTTAATCATCCGAACGCAAATACGACAAGTATTAATATTCTTAGTCTATTGACCCCTAGTATTATTCTAGTACCTTTAACTTAAGTCTAATCTGTCAAGGACATAAACATAGCATTTATATCCACTAGTTCAGTAGGAGAGCAGGTTATGAAAGAAACTAATGTGTAACATTTTCATTCAGGTATTGTTTGTGTGCGTTCATGGGGTTATGTCAAATTTCCTTAGAGAAATTCCTGTATGCCTAGATATTTATTGCTATATAATGTGTGGGAATAGTATGATAGTATATGGAAGTAATTGAAATGTTTATTCACGCGACATTGCTAGTGTTTAGCAATCATATACAATAACTTCTACCTAATTCCGTGTATACAAGCCTACGACCTTCATACAGGCACGTAAGAATGAAAGTATGTTAGCGTAACACGGAATCATGGAATTAACGGTGAGATAAGTGGTGCAAGCTTAATTTTAGAAGAAAATGTGGCTTGTGAAGAGATATCAAGAGTTGATCATTGCTGACAGTTGTGAAGTAATTCACGAATCGAAAGTTGTAAAATTAACAAAATGAGTGCTGAAACACACATACGCTGGTGAAAACAATGCTTCGTAAAATTACAAAAATAGAAGAAATAAATGAAAATATAACGATACTACTTTCCTTATTGTTGGTGTAAATAATATTTATGAAGTACTTGCGAGCTAACGTTGCATGAGCTGATTACTGCAATATATGATAAACGTTCTACCTTTAGGTATCTACGCAGCACTGTGATAAGAAATATCGAATGTAAGAGGCTCTGTAAAGTAAACTGTATGCTAGTAAGAATAATTTGGTTTAACTTGATTAACAATTAACTAATCAATGAGCAGTAAAACGCCAGTGTCGTTTTTAAAACTACCACTTTATTAAATGCAGATGTGTACCTTATACTATCATTTATCGCACTTTTAGCCTATTGTTTGTTGGCAGGACACATTAAGAAACAGCTAATCGTATAAAAATGAAAGATTAGGCTGTATAGAAATTTTGTTTTGTTGTTCGTTCCACGAAAGTCGATGATCTGGTGTGAACGGCACTCACAAGTTAAATTTTCTAAGTGGACTATTTTACAAAACAGCTACAAATTGAAGAAAGGTTTTAAGATTTCTTATATATACTATGACATAAAAGATCCTAACCTAGGAATTACATTAATTAATTTGTGTAGCGTTAGAACATAATAAAATACTAATTTAATGTAATTTATCTGTTGGAACAACGAGCAAGAACAAATCGCAAATTAGAATTAACTTAATGCTAGCCAACGAAGCTAACATTGGAATTGAAATGTAAAATTCATATTTAAAAATATATTGATTTATTGTAATGCTCAGTAGCCTGCTATCAGTCGGACTCACGAACAACGATATTCACTAAGTCGCTTTGAGAAGTCAGTCCAGACAATTATGGAGGTGAGAATCCACTGATTTTTCCGCCTTCTGTGAGGTAATTACTGCGATGCCGTTTACAGTAATGTATCATTTGATCTGTGTGCAAGGTACCAGCGACAACAAAATACATGCGTTCGTTTCATTTTCAGTGCTAGATCTCGTTATCATAACAGAAGATACTACACGGAATTATCTTGACTGAAAGTAAATAACAGACGCATTCTTCATTCCCTCACACTTTTGCATAAAACGCTGATCACAAAGTCCCCGCTGTATTTATTCGATCGCTTTCAAACTCTTAGTTAATTTCACACGAAGAGTATTCGTTCTCAGTCCTACAATAAACTGTCCATACCCATCCATAAGTCCAAATGTATGTCACATTCATGTGTAGTTAACACTACACTGAGAGAAAGAAATTGTTCACATAACAAAATATATTGTTTGAGGAATATGTGTTTTACTGAAACATGCGATGTTTCACTTAAAAACGCCTTGTTTACAAAAAATATACAAATTTTTTTACTGTAACCAGGTAATATGGTTGAACATATTTGTTTCAGTTAAACAATATTTTGTTGGCATAACCAAGTCACAGTTAGTTGTCTCAGTCTATATTTGTGGCAATAAACTGAATTTTCTCTTGAAACATTTGTTGCTGTTTCTCTCAAACAAATGTAGTTTGGTTAGCGCAAACATTTGTGATCAAACATAATATATACCAAATATATACTTGTTTCGCCGAATACGTACTTAACATTTGTTTGCGTGAAAGATGTAATATCATTGTTGTGTTAAACAAACAGTTGTTTGTATAACGTGATCAAGATGTCGGACACGCTGGCAACTTATACGTTTTGGTTAGTTATGTTTTTGTTTCATTCAATATATAATTTCGTTTAAATGTGGCTATTAATAATAAACAATGTAACAAACGCAACCCATTAATTTTCTATCGGTTTAATAAACACATACCCAATTTTGTTAACTTTCCCTGAGAATATCATCATAACCCAACCGTTGTTCAACAGCTCTGCTGGTCTAGTGGTTAAAGTAATAGACTTCTAATTTTAGGTTTTCGGGTTCAAAACCCACCTCTGACAAGAAATTTTACTTTGTATAAAAACATGCAGTACATGATTATAAACGTGAATAGTATCTCCGAAATAGGAAAATTGGCGAATAATTAATTTATTTTCTATTTTAAACAACCGGACAATGGCAAAGTTGTTATCTAAAACATTCTCATTGTTTCACTCAAACAAATGCAGCTTGGTAAGCACAAACATATTTCACCAAACATATTATTTAGTTCTACCAAATGTATATTTGTTCTGCCATATATGAACGTACCATTTGTTTGAGGGAAACCAATTATATTTTATAGTACCATTTCTTTTTCTCAGTGTACCCAATACAGGAGTGATTTGGAGCAGAGCATGAGATTAATATAAGGATTTAGAAATATATGGACACCTATTGGCAAACATCTCAAGCGAAAACGTAATACGATGCAGTAGGATCAGTTTCAAATTACTGCAAGGGTTTGGATATATACTATTTTTATGCACTTCATATAGTGAATTGCTTGCGATTGTTTGTAAGCGGCACTTATCACATAGGTTATATGCAACTTGTCAATTTTGTGCAAACTAATTTTTCTTACCTTAATAATGTGATTTTTAATTTGTCCGTAACAACAATAACCATCCAGTTATGTTACTTTTATATGTTTTATTGTGTTATATAGTAGTAATGTAAAACCGGTTAAGTGTAAGAAAAGACGCCACTATAACTAAGACGATATTAAATGAATAAACAAATTTTGTTTACTCGAAAGGTATCCGTCCACATTTAAGAGAACATTTAATTTTTAGGAAAATCAGGAAAGATTTGCCGGAGAAATGAAATTTTCTACCACTAAAACCCAAAAAATATAACTTCTACAAACGGTATCTGAAAACAGTACTACATGGTAAGTTAATTGTACTCACGCGAACAGTGTTGTGCTTAAGCGAAACATTTCGGTGGTGAGATCCTGATTGCGACAGATTCGAAATGAGAAAGCAGTTTAGCAAAACCGCATCAGTCCGTAGGACTGGCACATATGCGTTTGATGTCCGACATTATCTCGGCACTTGTGTAATCAGATGATCTGACAAGACAGGCATTGTACCTGAGACGAGTTATCAGTGTCGAGGCAATCGAAAACATCCATTAAGTTTGAATATCCTATATTATAACTGTCGGCCGTGTAGTGGCCTTGAGACGTGAGTGCACAGATGGTACAGCTGGTCTTACAGGCATTGATAACTTCTCGAGTCGGTCAACTCTATCATAAGCTTTAAAGCTTGAGGGATCTAAGTATAACATTTCACTTATTTACCTCTTATTTTTCAAAAAAATAAAAGTTATCTTCATATAGTTACGCGGAGTGTTGGATGATACGACGGACGAAATATAATTTCACCAGTATCTCTCAATTATTCCCGTATTAATGTAAGAATGTCCCAAAACTCAGAACAGCGGCAACTGACTTCTAGTGCAGCTGACACGTGAACACTCTGGGTAACATAAAAATGGTAACCTAGACTTTACAATTAGAACTTATTTACTGAGGTATGGAGCTCAGAACTAAAAGACAACTCATATGATGAGCACATAGTGACTCACTTGAGAAATATGTACCTCCAGGATCTTGTTAGAAAGTCCCTCTACACCTCTCGTTAAGGAACTAAAAATTTATTACTTAACTGCGACTAAGATAAGATTACCTGAATATGTAAGGTTCACTTAAATCTGAGAAATTACTGAAGTCGACACAAAATTAAAAATTACTGTTAAAACACACATTAAAAAAAATTAGTCAAATTTGTATACGAAATCTTAGATAATGAAGTGACAGTTAATAAAATAATAATGAATTTAATTAATCCATAAATATAACGTTTATAAAAACTTATGCTTGTCTGAAATGACGCGTTTAAAATTTGGCAAAGAAATTTGAAAGCTTAAAAAAAAAAAAAAAAAAAAACTAGACGCAATTACAAGTTAAATTCATAAATCAACTACATTAGTAGAATAGCTGTCACGTATTGTAATGGCTGAACGGTACGTGTTTCGAAATTGTTTTCGGGCTTGAAGTATCTTGCGCCAACGAGACTTCGACGTTAAGGGGTATGACAAGGTAAGGTGTGTCGAGCGAACGCCTGGAATACTCAATCGTTTATAAAATCTAAACTACTCATCATAATTATATGGGATTTTTTGCCGAGTAAATATTGTATTGGCGGACGTTCGTTCATATTGCAATGGGCGGCAGTACGCTTTGCTTTCGAGTCAAAAATTAAAAATCGGTATTTAGAAAAATAAATGATTGAAACCACAAAATCCATAAAAATGGAAGACTTGATTTTTTATAATTTTTAGTACGATAATATACAGGACTCTATAATAACATAATTTCAAAAATATTCACCTTTAGATTTTAAAATAATTTTATTCTCCGAAAAACCTCTGCGCGAGAGGTTTACGGACATTAAAATACTTTTAAAATCAAAACATAAACATACTTTAATTTCGGTTATTATAGAGTCCTGCAAATAAAAATTTCGGTATGAAATTGTTACAGCAGAGAGATTTTTTCTCTAATTTCTCTTCGCAAAATTCAATGGTATGTCAAAATTTATTAAATTGAATTCTCAAAAGATTGAAACATTAAAATCGCGCGTGTTTAAATATTATTTGTAAGTTATACTGTCAATTCGTTGTTGTTGCACACTGAATAATAAAGCATACGGTATTTATAAAATATTCTGTACCACTCACCGAGGGAATTTAGGCTGTGGGAATACACTAGTGAATGCATTCGTGAGGCCACTGGTTTGATTCTTGGTCCGGCCATAAAGGTTTATATTCTCCAATGTTTATTGTTTCCCGAGAATGGCGAATGGTACCTTACTGAAAGGACTCACTTATCCCTCTTTATGTTCCGTGAAGTAGGCAGTTGAGATGTTAACACAGGATTGAGAAGTTAGAGGAAAAAAGGAGGAAGAAGGAAGGCAGGTGCAGACTTGAAGTAGGAGTGAAGCAATTAGAGGAGGAGTTATGATGGACTAAGAAGAATTTGGGGAAAACACAAGCTGATCTACAATAAGAACAGAGACAGAAAAATCATAGGAGAGGAGAGGCAGAAGCAGAAGTGGGTAAACTGAGAGGCAGGCCAGCAGAGTTAGAGAATTTATTAAAGGTAAGGGCAATGGCTGAGGCCAATAAGCAGTATGTAGATGCTGGTAGGAAAGCGAGTAAAGGTGATCAGCGTACAGTGAAAGTAAGACAGTCTGTACCAAAGAGAGAGACTGGAGCGACATGCAGGGTAGAACAGGGAGAGGTTGGTAGTAAGTTTCAGGACAGAGGAGATGTTGGCAAGCAGCAGAAGAAAGGAGGGAGGAAAGAACCAGAGGTTGTCTTTTTAGGTGATTCCAACATTAAGAGCATAGAGTAAAAAGGAGTCAGGAGAGGATAGGTATACAAGACTGCATTTGGTGGGGCCAAAATTAAGTACCTATATGAAAGGGTTATTAACATAAGGGGAAGCAGCAAAGTCAAGGTGGTGACACTTCATGTGGGGTAGAACGACTAGCTCTTAGGGATGTAGCGGAAACAGTCGAGATAAACTTGAACTGTTTTTTTTTTCAAGGCGAAGGAGAAATTTCCAAAGGCAAGGGTAGTGATTAGTGGGGGCTGGTCAGATCGGGGGTAAATTGTATGAAGAAAGTGGCAGCAAGTAAGCTACATGACAGAGTGTGCCGGTATCTGGGGCCACATTCGTGGATAAAAGGAAGTGGATAGGGTTCGGAAGTATAGGAAGGGATAGGGTGCACTTGACAGAACAAGTAAAGAGGGGTTTAGGAGACCTGTTGGGCAGGGAGACAGCTGGATGTTTAGAGAGGATAAGAGTTGAGGAAAAATGACAGAAATAGCTATAACTGTGAGGCTAGTGTTATGACTGGCGTTCTGAAGTAGAGAGGACTAGAGATAGCATAAAGGAGTAGAGTTGGGGCAAACTAAGTAGGATTAAAACCCAAAGTTTTGCCATAAAATCATGGTTGCAAACTGCCGAATTGTGTATTGCAAGTTTGATGCCTTCTGGGGTAAATTTAAAAGATATAGGGCAGATAATGTTATAGCTGTAGAGACGTTGTTCAGCAGTGAAGAATTAGACACTGAATGTAAGCAGGATAAATGCATAATCCTTAGAAGAGGTAGGGATGGATGGGGTGATGGAATTTTAGTGTATGTAAGAGAGGGGTTGGAAGGGTTGGTGGAATTTATTAGTGAAAAAGAGGAAGTTATGGAAGTAAAAGTAAAAGGAATAGGTTGAAGTACTATAGTACTAGTGGCATACAGGCCACCAGGCAAGGGTGGAATACTATTGAGGCGATAAATGACAAGATCGACAGGCTCAGGAACATGCAGTGGGTTGTTGTAGAAGGGGACCTTAATATGCCGGATATACAGTGGACTGAGGAAGCAGAAGGGATGTGTAACGTGAAGCAGAGAACGGCAGCGCTTTTAGTGAATAGAGGTCTGGTGCAGACAGTATAGGAACCTACCAAACGGAATGAAGGGGAGGAGAGGTCCGTATCAGATGTGGTGTTAGGCCTGGTAATTCTACTGTTGATGCAGTAGTACAGGTGAAGAGATAAACTAAGAGCAGAAATTTTTTTAAGGTAAGGTTTGAAAACTGGTCTAAAGGGGATAATGTAGAGATCTTCTGGAGTGAATTTAGAAAGATAATTTATGAATGATGACAACATTTAAACCGTGGAAGAGGATTGGTGCTGGGAGATCCACCACATTATAGATGGGAGATAAAGAGATTAAAAAGGAGCCGCAGGCAGATGCATTTGTAATGGAGGAAAGTAGGAATTGCAAAATCTGGGGCACTGATAAGGCAGATGGATAGAGAGCTAGTAATAAAGACAAGACATAGAATAATTGATTACCTATGTTATGTGGAAGGATAGAGGGAAGAAATTAGAGCAATGGTTTGATTAACTATGGAATGTGATCGGATGAGACAGAGGAATGCAATTGTTGAAAGGTGCAGATGGACAAGCTGCAACAACTGATAAGGAATAGGCAGAACAGCGGCAGTCCCTGTATTGGTGAGTGTTGAAAGAGCAGAATGATTGCAGTTCTAAAGCTGAGGGAGTCCAGGAGCTTCTTAGGAAGCTAATAATCAGAAAATGAGATGTCGAAACAGTAACAAAAGGGTTAAAATGTAATAAGGCAACAAGTCCAGATTATAGGAATAGCACTCGAAAGTTCGGTGTTGGAGAGTTGGTCAGATATCTGTAAGTAACAATTCACAGATTTCTCGAGGAGGGGAAGTTATCACAGAATTAGAAGGAAGCAGTGGTGGTCCCATTCTCAAGCAGGAAGAGGATAGAGGAGGCCTGGCAGCTATAGACCAGCGATTCTTGTGACAAATCAGTCTTGAATAAAAGCATGGGTTCATATTTTTGCCATTACTTTATTTACTCCATAGATACAACAGTGTATGAAAAATAAAACTTTTCTCATAGAAATCTATTCTATACATCTTCGCTGCCCTGGTCAACTGCCAAAGGTATGGCCAGCTGTAAAGGGCGAGTGATTCTGTTTTCTTCAGTAGTATGTATAATAATACAGTCCTCACTAGTCCGTCTCGGCAATCTATGAGTTTCTATATTCTTTCTCTTTTACACATGTGGCGAGGTCAGACTACTTCTTGAAGAACAATATCTGCCACTTTAAATTTGGCAGCCTTTTTATGTGGAAGACGCGCCTCGTGTAATCTTCTAAGCAGCATCAAATATTCTTTCGTCCAACGTGTAATGAAATCATCTGCCAAATTTTTCTTCGTTCTAAGTTTCTTTGTCAGGTCTCTGTTCGCTGTTGGTTCTGGACCAGTCGGAAAGGTCGTGAGTCTATCTCCAATGAATAAAAAGTGCTGGAGTCAATTCATTTTCCTCTTCTTTAGTGAAGGGTCTAGAGTTTAATGCGGCTTCTATGTTGACAGGAACAGTGTAAATATCTTCTTCATTCATGCTGGTACGTCAAAGTACCTTTCTGAGACTATGTTTGGTAAAACCCACCATTCTTTCCCATCACGCTCCCCACCAAATCGCACCAGGAGGATTAAATCGCCATGTTTTTCCTGTTTGGTAATAAACTGAATTGTCTTGCTATCTTAAATGGATTCCCAAAGCTGAATAAGCTCTCTGTTAGCTGCATGGAATGTTTCAGCACTGTCTACATTGATTGTGTGGAGAATGCCACGTCTTCTTACAAATATGTTCGAAGCTTGGAGAAACCTATTTTTTGGCAGGTCTGAACATAACTCAAGATGTATTGCTCTTATATCTGTACACTTGAATAATATAATGTACGATTTTTTGTGGGTTCTTATTACTTTTCACATACAATGACCCTGCAAAATCGATACTAGTGACTGCAAATGGTTTAAGGTTTGTTTCTCTTAATGACAGAAGTGGGGCTTCTATTGCCTGTCTGCTGGGATTTTTTTGCCGTTTTACAAGGATGGCAGCTACCAATACCCTTTAGATTGTTTGTCTGCCCTTCAAAATCAAAAATGTTGTTTGAAGTTCAGATAGAATTATTCTAGTTCCAAGGTGTTGGAGGCGAAGGTGTGTAGCAGCAATCAGTAGTTCTGTAAAATGATGTCGACAGTCCAGGATAATTGTATGTTTTTGTTCAAGCGATAATTCAGAAAATTGAAGACGACCATCAACTATTGTCAATGCGTTTTCTAGAAAAGGGCTTAGCCTTTTCAATTTCGAGTCGCCGGGAAGTGGTAAACCTGCTTAAAGCGCCTTGATTTCTATGGAAAAGTATTTCGGTTGTACAGTTCATATACGAAATTTTTGGTTGCTGAAAGCTCCTCTGCATTCAGCTATCCCTTATAATTTTCTTTATGAGGGAAAAGATTTTTAAATTGAATAGTCCAAGCTGTAACACGTAATAATTTTCAGTATGAGCTGAATCTACTGATCTGAATGAGATAAATAGGCATACTGACATTGAAAACTTTCTGAGTTATTTGTTCACTTTCTATGGAATTATCGTCAGCTTGAAGTGAGCTATTTGGCCAATAAAGTGGGTCACGAACGAGCTAGCGAGGTCCATGCAATAATGTATGTAATGTGCTCAGTATGCTCGCTGCGTCTCCTCTCGAAAGATGGTCTGCAGGATTTTGTTGTCCCGGGCAATGTCTTCACTGTGATGGTGTTGTATATGTTTGTATTTCTGTAACTCTGTTCCTTACAAATGCCTTCCAACGATTTGGGTCGTTTTGTATCCAGTGTAGTGTTACAGTGGAGTCGTCCACAAAGTTTCATAGTTTATGTTTAAGTCAGTGGTTTCATGAAAATAATATAAAAACCTTGTCTCAACTAGAGCAGCCAATAGTTACAGACTGGGAAGTGTTACTTTCTTAACAGGCCCAAGTCAAACATTGCTGCAAAGAAGTCGAAATATGGAATCATAATCCAAGGAACGAACATAAATACATTCTCCATATGCTCGTCCGGAAGCATCACAGAACATGTGAATTCCCAGTATTTTGATTTTCGAAATAGCTATTAATCTTGGGCTAAGCAATTGAGACAGCTCTAAAAGAGAAGAATTCCATTCATGCCAATGTGATCCTGTCATATGGTAGAAGTTCATCCCATTCTATACCCCTACACCAATATCTTGAAAAAGTATTTTTATGGTTACCGATATGGGTATCAGGAACCCAAGGGTATAGTAGAACTTGGATGTAGCATGCAATAGCTGTCTTTTAGTTTTTGGTTTCCTCGAGAATTCATCTGTGATACATCGTAGATCAAGAGTAAAAATGTCGAGGCCTGTATTCCAATTTATGCCTAATAACTCAGTATTCTTATCTCTTGACCTTCAGACCTCCAAATATCTTTAAGTTCTGAGTTTGTTGCCCTCTTAGCCATCAGAAAACTTATCTGTTTCAATAATTTTTGTCAGCTGATAGTAAATGGTAATTACTTCATTCTCAGTTGCCTGCATTCGAAGCAAAAGCGTCCATGTAGATACTTTCTTTTGCAAGAGCTGCAGTAATCTGGAATTTTGTAGTATTCATTAACACCAGTTCTCGTATTATGGCTTAAAGTAAGAATGGGCTACAATTGAAACCAAACAGAAGACATCGAAATTTGTAAGTTGTTATGTCTTTTGTAACTACAAGATCTCCACTCTATCTTCTTCAGTAACATCACACCAAAGAAATCTTGCAAGATTTCTTTCTTTCTCTTAGGATACAATCTGTAGGAATGCTTGGCAAACATCTCCGATGATTGCTACAGGGTTTAATCTAAATCGAAGTAGTATATACAAGATATTTGGTAACAAGTTAAGACCTGTCACTAAATTGTCATTAGGAAAGAGTGAATTCGTTTCATGTGAATAACCATCGAATACGACACGGCATTTTAGTTTACCATAATTTTTACTTTTAACTATGTGATGAGGTAAATAAAATGTTGATTGTGATTCTCTCTTGGCGGCAATTTCTACATGTACTTTCTGTAGGTAATCTAACATTTGGTCGTTGTAAGCCTTGCGAAGAACTTCGTTGTCTGCTAGTTTTTTCTCCAGAGTTTTAAATCTCCTTGTAGCAGCTGCTGTGTTGTTTTGTAAGGAAAAATTGTATTTCCTTGGAGTATAAAAAACCACTCTATGCAGATCCTCAACATGGTAAGAATTGTAGAAGTCTTGAAGAATGGCTGAATCCTTAATGCTCAGCAATCTGACTTGGTCAGCTTGGACACCTAGTGTTTCTAAATCCCAAAAATGGTGCAGGGTTTCATCAGTGAAGTAAAGTGTTTGATCTACGTCTGGAAAATTTACAATAGTAGGTTGCGCTGATACACCTGATCGATTTCCACTGAGTACCCATCCAAATTTAGTTAATGCTGACACCACTGTAGGAGAGATTCGTATTGGTGTCGAATCCTCCACTATCTTCCAATAGTAACCTCCTGCAATTAGAATTTCAATGGGAAGTTCTGAATACTGAGAAGAGTCAGCTAGTTGTAATTTATGAGTATTTTCTAACATGATGATATCATGTAGAGGTGTTGGGTGAGAAGAACATTTGTGTGTACTCTCGAACGCTGTGATCGGCACAGATGCATTATTCTTTATTCCTCTCAAATTCAGTCGTACAAGTCGACATTGCCCGGAATTAGAAGATAGTTTTTCAGATGGACTGACAGTCAACTATTGATTGCCTTTCATTTCTAATTTTAATTCATCGATGATATTTTTGGTTACAAAACTTGTTTGGTGGCCATTGTCTAATACACAGCATGTGAGTTTCGTAAGCCCAGTAGGTCCTGATATCCATATGCAAGCAGTGTGTAGGTGAGTGAAGTTTGGGAGCCCAACCCAATTTTACCGACGTTAGTTGCTTTTTTTTTTTTTTTTTGCGATACTTGTTGATGATCGGATGTATTTTTACACACAGATATATGATGACTCTTATGGAGTTCTGGCATGATATATTTTCTATTTTGTGCCAGGTATTAACATAACGGCCCTTATTAAAGAAAAAGGAAGCATCTGTTAGAAGCTTTCATCTTCCCAATACGATCACTTACGTCAGTGACCATCACACAGTCTTGAGCCCAATGCTCATGAGGGTCACAAAATACGCAGGAAGGATGCCTTTTTTTCCTGTGCATTTGACTCGGCTTAGAGTTTATTTGAAGTGCTGCTGTGGGAGGGTTTGTAGACAACCTAAAGTAACTTCCACATATTTTCTCAGTTATTAATGTTTCTTCTACCTGCTGCTTCATGAACTCTATTAACTTTGTAAGATTTCCTTCTGATAAATTTTATGCCTAACATGAATGATCTATATTGTTTGTCTGCAAAGGCTAGAAGTATTATTGGCGCTAAAATTCTGCTATAAGCATTAATATCCTCTCCCAAAGATTAAAGTGTTTGTATTGTGCAGCTACACTCAACGAATGTAGAATTTTATGCTTCAGGAGGGACAAATTTTATAGCCTTCAAGTTATCCAAGTAATCTAAATGTGCTGCTACCATCCGATTTGTGTCTCCGTATCGGGATTGAAGAATTATCTTTGTTTACTCATACGTCGAGGTAGTTAATGCAGTACCGTCTACCAACAAGTTTGGTTTGCCCTCCAGATATCCTCGTAGGGAAACATGCGTGTTTATTGTGGACAGGGTAATATCATCATCTATAAATTATTGAAATTGTTCACAGAATAGAAACCACTTTTCTACATATCCTGAAAAGGGTTCTAATTTTGTTGGTGGTAACTTAACAGTGTGCGTTACTGGAGAACAGGGACTACTGAGAAACCGAGCTTGTGTTCTGTGCACTTAAACCAACCATATTATTGTTAATAAATTTTGTCGCTTTGCATATCGTAATTTTTGCCGTATCAATTTATGCTTCACAAGTTGCTAGATCTGAATCATAATCTTCATCTATGTGAGGAGATCGTGTATGGAGTTATCTAAAGCTATAACATTTTGCGATGTATTAAGAAGTCGTTCTCTAAAATATTAATACTGCTACGAGCATAGTATCAGTAAATCTGTCTATTGAATGTGTACGGTTACTTCTTTCTCTCATATGTTTTCGTTTCAGAAGTTGCAAATCGGACATAATAATTATTATTAAAGGTCAAGTGATTTATAGTTACTTCAGTAAATAATTAATAAGTCCTGCCTTAATGGAGTCCTTGGTGAAGAGTTTCCTGGGCTTCGGCACCATTAAATATGACAAAACAGCCTGAATAAAAGCCTTGGTTCATAGTTTTGCCCATAGAGTAAGTAAGGTTTTGCCGTTACTTTATTTACACCATCGGTAAAACAGTGTACGACAAATAAAACTTATTTTCTTCACAAATCTTACATCGAGCACTGGGAAGGCACTGGAGAGACTGTTGGTGTAATATGTACTGCAGGTTATGAGCGAGAGGAACTGGTTGCAGGATTATCAAAATAGATTTAGGAAGGGTTATTCATGTGAGACATAGCTAGCTGAGCTTATAGATCACTTGGTATGGGCAGTTGATGAGGAGAAGCAGGTGGATGCTCGCTTCATTGACTTCGAAAAGGCGTTCGATAAGGTATCACCCGGGATGTTAATGCGGAGAGTTGAAGAATTTCTGTTAGACAAAGTTGAAGTTAGATGTATTGGAGACTTTCTAGAGGGGGTGAGAAAGTGGATACATGTGGGAGACTCCTTATCGAAACAGAGAGAGGTTAAGTCCAGTGTGCCACAAGGAAGTGTACTGGGTCCCTCTAGTTATGCTGGGAATGGTATTGAAAGGTGTTAGTAGGGCAGTACAAGAAAAGACGTACATTACAATGGTACGACCAATGTTCAAGTATGCGGCGGTGGAGTAGGGCCCGTGCGTGTAATTGGAGGTGCAAGAGCTGTAGAAAGTGCAAATAAGGGTAGAAAGGTGAATGAAGAATCAATGGAGAAGGCAAGGGCAGGCTGGTGAGGACAAAGAAAACTTTCGCCCATCTGTGATGCTGAAGGTATTGGGGTGAAACTCGTTGAAGGAAAGTATAAGAGTGAATGTATTTGGATAGGATGTACAAAGTGGTTAATGGAGAGAGAGGCTTCCGGTTTACTAAGGCAGAGCATTGACGAAGAGAGAATCTCAGTGAGAATATCTAGGTGTTGAGGAGCATAACAGAGCAGGGTATGGAGTCAATGCGTAGGAGGTCGGTGAGGGAGTGAAATTTACTTAGAGGATTGGTGACAGTGAGGGAGGGGTTGGAATGTTTAGGAGGGGACTTCAAGAGGATTGAGGAGGATGTTGCAGCTGGTTGCCCAATTGTAGGTAATTATTATTATGTTTATTACTGTTTCTGTCTAATGCCGAGTATCGCAAGTCACTCGCCGCGCACGCGCCCAACCCCCTAGTAATGTGTTTGAAAAAATTCAAAATGTATCTGTTTCACCAGTGAGAAAATGCCTCAATATCTAACTTTGTGCAATTTTTTAGGTTTACAATTAAATTTTCAGACATAAAATCCATTCATGGTGTAATGTGTCAGTATGTGCGAGACAATATATAATTTCGACCAGACCTCAGATTATGACCTATATTTGTAATTAGAATAGTATTCTTGCTAATTGTGTGATAATATGTAAACTTTAATTTTTGACAGACCAGATTATTTGCATTTTAGATTACGACTGACTATTTGCCCAATGATTATTCTGATATCTATTGTCACAGCACAACCCTCGAAGTTTTGAACTGTTTTTCCGAGTGCTGATTTGCTGGTGGATTAATGCTTCTGAAAACAATTATTTGTATATTTTGTCTTCTTAGGGCATTTTGTTATTATTATTACATGGAACGATGAGGAGAGCAGCAGCAAATAGGTCGATGCTGGCTCTAGGATTTACCTTAATTAATAAAATCCGAGTCGAGATGTAAGTTCAGGTCTCCTCTGTGATGAAGGCGGATTCAAGAAAACGGCAAGAGGGCTTGGACTCGGTACTACCACGAATGTATGTTAATTTGTCTTCCGAGATGCGACATCGTGAGCTAATGAACTATAACCTTATGGGTCCGAGGGCCTAAGGGAAGACATCTGAAGGAGAGGAGCAACTCTACGAGGTGTGCCCGAGGCCTGTCTGCGGTTACAACCACCGTGGGATTTCAGCAGACGTCAAAAGGATAGTTTGCTATCCAGAGATAAGTGAAGCCGGTTTACATATATGACGTCATATGGTTTGCAGGACAGACGCTAAACTCCTCCATGTTATTAAATGTTTCTGACTTTATTTTATAAACTTATATAACCTACGTTTAACCTGATTTAATTAGACTCACTCAGTTTGATCTACCGATTGCAATTATTTAACGTGTTTATTTTAATATATCTACCAAGGTTGCATACTCTAAATGCTAATCATTCGCATAGAAATACCTAGCTGGCAGTTAATGGCAAGTAAATATCGATATTATTTAAATTTGACCTTTTTAACTTCATAAGATTTGTTGTTTAACATACATATTTAAATTTTTTCTTTCTTATTCTGAGGTCGAAATATCTTCAATTTATTTTCCCCACTAAACAATCTAGAAATGTATCATTAAATTCATGCAAACCCATATACGCTACATCTTTTCTTAGTCGCGTAGCTAGATGTGTGTTGTGAATTTCGTTTCAGGGTGAAGGGCTTCCTGTTGAATGTTGGTAAGTCAGGTAACACTAAGTAACCTCACATGCATTGTGTAATGTGCCTATAGTAGTATACGTATACAAGATTATCGTCCGTAAAATAAAGATTAGTAAGTTCTGTAGTAGGATAGCAAGATATATTACAATAAGAATTGCTACGTTAAATGGGTTGTCAAGTTATGCACTTTATAAATTTTACTCTGGAAGTGCTGTCATCAGTCGATAGAGAATCTCACATGCCACGCAGGATATTTAACCGTAGTGTCCAATTCATATCTCCCGAACCTAAAACGCAGCAAACAGTATTTTTCTGATATTCTACTGCACATTTAACTACCGGTAAGCATAAACACATATCAACACATATCATATTTTCGACATTGCCTGCCCAATCCCTCTCTGTCATGATGTAAGATTTTCTTGTAGGCCTGAGAGGTTCAGTCATGAGGCGGATTATTTGCTGTCTATGCCTTGAGTTTCCCGCACATTAGGTTAAGGTTTTCTTTTTTTTTTTTAAATGGTTTATGATATCTCAGACGAAACATCACATGTAGAAAATATTTTCGTAAAAGTACGAAGGTTTGTGAGTAGAAACATTTCAATATTTACAGACACGGGCTTTTTTTCCTTCAGAATTGAAGACTTCCTCTGTTTTTAAAACAGTGCCTTCATAGTCAATGAATATTTAGTAAAATATAATTTTCCAAAATTTTATTATCGTTGCAAAAACGAAGTCGTATTATTGTGTTGGGTATGTTTAATTGTGCACAAAAAGACCAAAAAATTTCGTTAAGTGTAAATTAATAATATGAAATTTTAATAATTTTTAAATAATTATTAATCTGTCGAGTAACGGATGATTTTGTATAAGACGTCCTACGATTTTCAATTGACTTTAGTATTTTCTTGGTGAAATGTATTTGTTATTTAATTTTAGAATTAATAACTTCTGCTTCAACTGAGACTAGCTAAATGTCAAGCTGTAAAACGAATTAATTTACTAACGGTCAATAAGAGATTGTTTTTAGGTAATTGTTGTTGGAAACACGGAAAATATTCTGTTCTTGTTTTGCATTGGTTACATTATTCGTCATTACATGCCTAAGCGTATGTTTCTGTAGACTAACATCTCTGATTTTAATAACATTTTGTCGCATTTTAAGTTAACCTTTTTATAACACTGCAACCTACACTTCACGGCAGGCACAAGAAGTATTAGTTGTTACTTATAAGGGCGTATCAGGCTACATAGGGCTTTTGTTGACTCTGACCACGTCTATTAAATTATACATGGTTTTGAAAGTCGACATAGAAATCAATGACATTTTGAGTTTTTCCGTGTCGATGAAAACTTTTGGTTTTATTATTACGTAGTTTATTTATGCACCAAATCCTCTTTAAAATAATATTAATTTACTTTATTCTGCATTGCGATGTATGCAGTAGCGTTTATAAGGGAACACACTGCACCTAGTTGTTGTATTGTCGGCAGTTCGTTAAACACATAACTTAACTATCTGGTACAAGTTATTTAAACCAGAGCAGTAATAAATAACGACGGCACACAATTCTTTCATTTCAAAGCAGAATTGAATAGTTTATGAGATATAGCTCTTCTTATATTTCTCGGTTGCATATTCTGTATTTATTGACTTGTCTTTCAAAGATTATAAACGTCAACTGGATTGAGCAATATTTTATTTAATTGAAAATTTTCTATCGACTTATTTTTTTTCGAGTGTTAAATGCCTAATAGTAACATATTCTAATTATGGAAATAGAAAAATGAATGTGCATAAAATATTAATAGTAAAAAAATTACTCATAATTTCTTTATATCCAAATATGTAACACAGTTTAAAAAAAGTCCCATAAATTTGAGTACTACGCCATTAAACTGATATTAAGTGGTAACTTAGGAACTAAAACTCTTACACCTGATTATTCGTAATAAGTGAATCACAGCGGTATCTGCAGCAGAAGAAAAAACTCTCTGTTAGTCATTAGCTAGAGGTGAGTACAAAACCAACAGAAATAAACGTTATAATACAAGTATAATTTATTCCAATCTAAATTATTACAGCCACAATTCCCCGTATCTCTGGAGGAATGGTACACATAGCATAAGTGATATATACAGGGCGATGCTTCCAGTGAACTTTTCTGAAGTCCCGCTGGCTGCAACAATTGTAAACAAACATCACAAGTCAGTATTAACGTAATACAAGCAAGCGTCTCACACATATTTACAAGCCACGTTTACGCAGGCAATAACATTCCTAATAACATGGGATTTCAACAAAGTTTTTTAATAAGTGTTATAAAAATGCTTGAAAATTTATGTTATCATCGTGTTTTCACTATTGTTGCCAACATTTTGTTATTATGTATGGAAATATTCACAAAGAAATGTTATTAACATTTGTTACCTACATTTTGTGTGAAACATTTGTTAAACACTGTTAATAACCGTACATGGCCAACCTATTCTAGGGCAGTACAGATAAAACAGATTTGGTAACGAATGTGACTAACAATGTTGTAGGCACTCTTGTTAACATATTAACCATCACCATTGTTATTAATTTCAGTTCATCAGACTAAAGACTTGTTAGAAACACTGGCGTGTGTTTATAGGACACTTGTTGTCAGCATTGCTATAACTAGTATAAAATATCTTACAATTTGTTGTAGCGTTTTAGGGCCAACGTATTGTTACTGCTAATGTTTCGTTCTACAATGGCATTTACAAAAATTTGTCGGCAACATTCATCTCATATAAACACACATAATTCTTGCCGCACTTTACCGTAACCACATTTTTCTGCCACTAAACTTATTTTATGGAAAGGTTTTGTTTTTCTAAACTCTATGAAACATTCATATAAAATTTAGTTATCATATGAACGAATACTAATTTGTTGTACTTTTGAATGACAAACACGTTCGCGATAGCATTTAATAAGCCAACCGAAATTTTTGATTTCACATTAAGGTTTTGCTTTGCATCAGGTTATTAGACCAATAGGAACTAGTTTAGAAAAAAGCCACAATTTTTAAGCAATGTTCTGGAAAAAATATCACAATGTAATAATATGTTTATGGTTACACGTGCGTATAACACACACATGCACACATGTAGTCGCATACAGAAGTCAATGAAAATTCAAACAAATCCAATATTCGTGCAGGCCTGTCAAGATACACAGTTCTTTTCGAACAAATCTCAGACAGTTTCTGGGGTATCCTAAACATTTTTTTCGGGAAAATACAAGTAATATTTCTCGCTGTACTATAAACGAAATAATACGCGATATCCGAGAAGAAGATACGTTCTTAAAGTAATCTCAATAAATTCTTAATTTAATGTGACTCGAAAAAAAAAAATGGAAGCTTTATTTTAGTTCGTGTTTTTGTTTGGATAAACAAAATAATACATCACGAAACTGGCACGTACCGAAATTCCCGACTCCAACGAAAATCATTGTTTAAAGCCCAATCAACAATTTCTGGATTTTTCTCCCTGCATTCTTATTTTTCTTACCCACAGCAACAAATATTTTCCATTTAAAATGTTACAAAACAGACGCATTTTTTTGACACATGAATGACCAAAAACACTTACAGCGACATTTGTATATGTGGAAAATCTCAAGACGTGTGATATACTTTACGTTGGCAGTGTGACAACAAAAAACGTTCTATTATCGTCGTAAGTAGTAGTCCCTACTAAGTGGGGGTGGCTTTGTACACGTAAGTTGACTTTGAGAAATTCAAAATAAATATTTTTTGCATGTACGGTAAACCTGATAAACAAATTTACTAGTGATAAATTGAAAATAATAAATATCCACATGACCTTTAATTATTATGTACTCAAAGTTGACAAGTACGGAAAAAATTATTTTTCTCATATATGGTACACCTGATAAATAAGGTTTACTAGTGATAAATTACAAATAACAAAGATTTCACACGACCGTTAATTACTATTTACTCAAAGGTAACAACTATGGAAAAAAAATATTTTTAAAATGTCCCTAAGTCACCCCACGCGTACAAAGTGGCCCTCGCTTACGGTACTTCATACAATTTCAAATGTACAATTTCTCTAGAGTTACCAAACGTGACATTGAGAAAAAATTGTACTAATGAACCTAGGGCTATCAGATATTTTTAAGAGCCACTTCTTTATGAACACTAGTACGTGTTTGAGTACAGTAACACAAATAACATACTTGCACAAAACTGCATATTTTTTTCAAACGATAAAAATCCATTCATTAAACTATCTCTCATGCTTTTTACAATATCTGTGAATTTATGAGCATTAATATTTCTAAACTTTAACAATAAGTGCTGCTTTTTAATTTGTGTATCTTGCGCCATTTTAATTAAATTGGATTGAAGTATTTCTTTTAAAGCATTTCACTAAATGATTAAATTCACTTAACACACTGCTTTGATAACGAAGTAAATGCTTTTGCCTTTAAGGTTCATTATCGCACATTACCGTAAACATTTTCCTTCCATACAAGCTCCTACTTTCGAGTGCCGCACAGCTGAATTTATGATACCATGTTGATAAGTTACAGTACTTCATACAGACTTACGCAAAAATCTGGCTGAATATCTAGACGTTATTTATTGAAAGTATACTATGAGTCCATTTTCCTGAAACATCCAAGACTTAAGAAATGTATCCTAGCAAACAAATAGGTAAATGTGTTCTACTTACAAACTAGGTGTAAGTTAGTAAAACTGTCCGACTGCAACAGTAGGTTCGCTAACAAAAGGAATTCACATCGTCTGAATACTTCTCACTTCACTATTATGAAACAATTTAATAGTCAATTTTAACTTTTTAAATCCAATAATTCTGTAAAAATTAAACGATATTACTTGTGACTAATTTATGACAAATAAGTTTGAAGATCACGATTTCCTCAATGTAGACATTTATTTCTCTCCAATACTAGCCTCATAATTTTCATTCCTTTGGTTGTTAGCAACAAAATAGTTATTATTTTTCCTCTACTGTAAAGATAGGCCTACATGACAAAATAATAGATAGAACGAGTTCCTCTTAATCTTCCGAAGGTTAGTATGGTCATAGATAACTGTTCCATAGAAGACCGCAATGAAAGCAGCGGGCTGTATTGTGTTGCTGACATGCGCTCGCTATCTCTTAAATTGACGCTTTTTGTATTGAATAATATTATTTGATTCAATGTCATCCACCTTAAATCACTTCCTTTCATTCAAACTGTGTTAACTAACTGAACGTTGCTTTATTCTTCAAAACTCACCATAACACACACGAATGCGGCATACTGAAGAAACTGGAAATATTTCATGTTCTTATTTCTGTAGCTGGAGAAGATTGTTTATCGGGAAGACAAGAAGTATATATGTTTAGTTCTCATAACGTATAGTTTACATGATGTACTATTTAACTTCTCATATTTGTAATCTTAGTGCAAAATGAAGTCCTATTACTATGAAATAGCAATATAATTTACAGTACTCTCTCCTACCTTTGCGAACCGGGTTCGATTCCCGGCGAAGTCGCTCCCCAGAAGTTTTGCACGTGGGAAACGGTGCTGGCGTGGCCATTGGCCGGCGGGTTGTATTGGGGTCTACTTCCGTTTGCTCCGCTCTTCGCATTCCATCGCTTCTCCACAGCAGAGCCTGATTTAATGTCATCATCTACTGAGGTCTACGGCTCCCAGGTAGAGAGTCCTCTGGTATCCTGGTGTGCTCTAGAATGCTCTCCGATACGACAATATTTGCCTTAAGGTGGGTTATTACGAGGCATATTGGAATTTCTGGTTTTTAATTTATTGACAATTCTTAAAGATAAACTTATTTAAATGTATGATTACAGCGCTCTGATAAAATATATTCCCTTACGATAAACTCATTAACTCACAACAACTTGTCAACTACCATGACGCCATTAGTCCCCATTACTCCAGTATTATCATTGAACGATTTTAGCCTTATCAAAATAGTCGGATGATGCGTTTACCAAAATCACTAACTGACTGAAACGGGAGGCGTTTGTTCAATGTTATAGCGCAAATAATTTCAATGAAAACAAATTGCAAATCTTGACATTGACTTGCCGCTGTGGGAAAAATATGATAACTAAATCATTTTTACAAGTGAAAAATTTTGCCATATACAAATGTAACACTATGTCATACGAATATAAAATTATGCACTTTTGCCACCTGAACATCCTTAAAGCGGAGTAAGGCTAGTATACTAACTGCAGCCTGTAGTGTCAGCAGACACTGCTGTGGAGGTGTACTCTTCACCGCCAGGAGACACTGGTGTCACAGACAAGGTATAGCCGGTACAGTTGGTCAGACCCTCGACATACACCTCCTGCATGCCAGAGCCGTTCCTCGTCTGGCAGGAATCTCCCCCAGCTGCAGTCTGCCTCCAGCACACGCGGTACTCTGACACGCAGCGTGCTGATGCTTCTGGCGCCAGGTATGAGATGTTGACTGAATGATTGCCTGTCGCGGTCACATTCAGCTCCGACACTGCCGTTACTGCCACACACACACAAACACAACTAGAAGCAGGTAGATGCACTGGTACTCAATAAGGCTACACTTCATTCAAATAGTATTATGATACGTTATGATAAAGAGATATGTTGACGTAGTCTCCTAGGTCAAGCTGCAATTGTTGACATTACGATCTGGCCGACTAGGGCAATAACCAAAACGACGAAGATGCACTTGGTTAAATCGCTGATGTTACCTGTGTTCTTGTACAATTACCAGACATGTTAGGTCAATGACAAGAGCCGAATTTATGTCTTTGGGATGTGGTGACGGTGAAGGATGTTACATATACCATGGCAAGAAATAAGAACAATTGAGTCTACAATAGATTAACTGTGTATCATAAAACATTTATCCTCCGGGCTTTGTCAAAGTTACCACCTGTCACTTGGGCAAATTTTGAGGAAGAAAAGGGGATGATTGTATGCAAAAATAAAAATTGCAAGGCACAGTCGATGGGTGCAGATAACGAGAGAGACCAGTTAGAAGAAACAGAGATTACCAGCCTACCACTTCATACTATGATGAGAAGAGCTGGAGACCACTCTGGAGGAGACATTTCGTCAGGGATACAGTTATCAAATGAATGCATAAATAAATGAGGTCAGGGTCCTCTGTAATGAGTGAACCGACCAATGAATGATACTTCTCACACATATGCTAACAGAAGTAAACATTAGATGCTCGTTAGCTGTTAGATCTCGTCTCCCTCACATCCACACAAGTTCTGTCGGTAATATTTTTTATGGTCTGCTGTGGATCCGAGCTTGGTTTCCATGATATTCTCTGCCACCAACATAGTTTAATTTTAACCCTCTTTTACCATCACTCGAGACATTGTTTCTCAAAAATGAAATATTGGATTAAAAACCTGAAATGACATTGACTAGTTGTCGAAATAGTGTACTAATACGAGGGATAACACTGCATCACGATTATTGAACTTAGTTATATATGTTTATTGTTTATCGCTGGCTTAGATACCCTCCACGAGATGTTGAGGAAGTCATGATTTGATTCATAAACGTTTACATCTGAAGAATACACAAATTTTACAGGTCTCTACACATAACACGTCTGAAAACCAACTGAACAAACGTATTTTAGAAATACAGCAAATATTGACACGTTTCAGGGAGCCAACTAGGTAAATGTATCTGGATTGAATATAGTCCAGTAACGCGGACGCAATAAGGGTATCCAGGTACGCGGATCGCTTCACAACCTAACCTCTAAGCGCAAGCTAGTAATTAGGCGTGCAACCTTCTTGCGACAGCTCGCCTCAATATACATTCAGTAGTACACCTTTCTTTGTGTGACGTATTAGTAATGATAACGTTATAGTTATTTACTCACAAATGGCAGTCTGAAAATGCCTATTTTAAGTCCACGCTCTCTGGTTTCTACTTGTTTTAGAGATATTAATATTTACGCCAAAATGAGAGCACATATCAAAACACTGTCTGTCAGTTTTGTTTAAATTCATCTGCTCCATGTTGGCAAATTTTTTTAATGCAGTATATGCTACGGTTTTATAACGAAATTCTGGTTGACATTTTAGTCAAAACCATATAATTTGTTGCTTCGAAAAAAAAATAGCTATAACGCAAAAAACCACTCTAACAAAACTGCCAGTCAATTGTTTTTTATCAGCTTTAAGTTTAAAAAATTAATTATTGCAAAAAACAGTAGAAATAAAAGCGCATGGCCTTAAGCATTTTGAGAAGCCTAAGAGATATATTTTTATTTATAGTAAGCGGCCAGAATTTTAAAGCCTATAACTACATAGTTTGAAATAAGTGTTCTTTAATTGCACAGTAATATTTGTTTAGTTATGTGGTCAAATAAAGAATACTCGCAACTAGCTGCTACACATTTGAAACGCATAAAGGCAGGTTCCTTAAACCTCGACCAAAATACCTTCACTCATGAAGCTGTATTGATGAAACAAGTAAAATAAAAGTTGTAAATCATACGACTTCCATAGCCACGAACTAATGTTGGATTCTAAATAGCGTGACAGACGCAACGCAAAATGCGTGATGATTCGAGTAAAATAACTTTTCAGCCAATCAGTGTAGAGGCTTCTGTGACGTCAAAGCTACAAAAATTACTGACGCAACGCGACTTCGGAACAGAAATATTTTCTATATTTTATCCACGTCGCGGACGTTATTTAATTTTGTCTAAATGTATACCAGCGACTTGGTAGTATATGGCATATATTTATTTTACGAAATATTTCCGTTTGATACTATAAGCGTAAATTTTTAAACCAGCGTGAAACTGTCTCATTATTTTTACATTTGGGAATGCCAGGGGATTGTACTGCAAATAAATTAAAAAATAACTGAAATACTGTTAAAAGTTATGGCTGTCAAATAAAAATAATATTACGAATAGCAGTACTCCTAAACTTTTTAACACTAACAATACTCTGCTCACAGACCCTTAAACTGATTCATAATCTTTCTCAGCTTTCCATATTGACAATTGCAGTAATTTATATTCATGAAGGTTACAGACTATGATCAAAGTAATATCCACTTGCCGACACGACTTTGAGGTAGGATTTAAATGTGAGTGTATTAATATTTTAAGGTGTAACATTGTAACTATAATTACTATGTAGTAGTTTTTTAACTAAAGGATGATGTAAATTAATGAACCCAAAAAATAAAAATAAAAAATTCTTGCTAGCCGAAAATCAAGTACGTAATGTGGTCATGAACTATGGGTATATTGTACCGAGTGAGGTTTCACAGCGGCCATACGTTGGACTGACATTCTAAAGGACATGGGTTCTACTCCCGGCTCTTGCCATCCTGATTAGGCTTTTCCAAGGTTTATAAAATTGCTCCAAACGAATGCTGGGAGGACGATTCACTAACAAAGTCTGCGTTTGATTCCTCTTCCAGCTCCTGTTAATGATACGAGTTTGTGGCACCATATCGATAGACCTTGCTGTCAAAGAGACGTAGAGCTCACTTACCCAACAGTTGTACTCGTTTAACTTCTGTAAATTTGACAGTTCACTTGACACTTCAATTTGTGTGTTGAATATTCTTCATGCAATATATGTTAAAATGTTATCTTCTAAAATGAACCAGAGCAACCCATTGCTCAGCATGTACACGGCGACTGGCATTGCTTAAATGTTGACTGCAATTGCCTAAAGAACTGTCTAACTTTACTGAGATTTTATAAACAAAGTATAGAAACGCTCTGAAGTGATTCTCTGTTATAAATGTTGTACGAAACGTTTTACGAAGTAGGTTGTAAAGTAACTTGTTAAGATATTATATTTACCACACAAAATTTATATTTCAAGGTGGGTTACGAAATAGCGTACGAGCGTACGACTTAGTTCATCTAATGCTTTATATTGCATTTTTCTTAGGTAATCACGTAACAGTGTTTTTCATGTGGTTCATGATGAACATTTAATGCTAGGACGGTGTGGAAATTCATTTGTGATATTACTAAAAGCAGAATTCTGATTTTTTTTGGTAGTCAAGCGCGCTAACCACGTGGCCAAAGTGATCTTCTCTATGCGTATCAATTGCGATGATGTATGTGTACTCACCATTGCTAGCACTGAAGAAGTACATGGTAGTTGTGTTGGAGTGCTCGGAGAAAGGCTCCTCGACGACTTCCAGGGCGTACTGTGTGCAGGGAGTCAAGTCTGTGATGACGTACTTGGTCACGTCTCTGGTGAGATTGACTTTGTGTACCCACAGGTCCTCGTCGAAGCTGCTGTAACGGATGTGCTGGTACGTCATGCAGTGGTTGTCGACAGACACATTCCACGACACGATCATAAACGAGCCACCAGGTCCCGCCGAGCCATTCGTCAACTTCAAGTTCTTGACAGCATCAGGAGCTGCGGCAGACGTTACACAGATTTCACTTAGGTCATGCGGCAGGTGCTGGAACATAAACTCCAAAAAGGCAAAAACCACACTGTTATAATACGTTTGTCAAGTGTTATGTGCACCTCCTGCGGTCCATGATTTTTTTTTGCATTTCGGAAACGGGGCGGTAGTTTCCGTTTGCCATCGGGTTTTCTCGAGGTACTCCTGTTTTCGCCACCATTGCATTCTGCTGCTGCTCCATTTGTAGTGCCTCATTCCGTCCTCCTTTATTATACTCCGGTCCTCCAAGTTGGAGGTTGGCAAGCGGTTGCCACACAATTCCATAATCAGAATAATTGAGAATCCTTATATCAGCGCACGGTAGCCTGGGCCTGATCACGATAAATAAAAAAAACACACGTAGATTGAAAATTCTAAATGATCTAAGTGCCAAAAGAGACATAATTGAGTAGATTACATCAAAACGAACCATGTTTCAGTGCCTATTTCTTGTTGCAAGAGCTAAGCCGCAATAATTTTCCCAGTAGTATTTATTATCGTCGAAAGATTGCATGCCCCATACGTACACATACAATTGCAGCGCTGTTTTTCACTTTCACTCAAAATCATTTTTTGACACATTGATAATTTAGAACTTCTACTCTGCATGTATCGTCTGGAACAGGTTTTATTGGAACTCTAAATATAATACATCACATTCATGGCTAATTGGTAAACAGCCGTTCTTGAAATGTGCAAAGGATATCGAGCACGTACCAAGGAATGTTATATTAATGTCAAGTAGTGAGAACAATTTTAGACAGCCTACAAACAATCTTAATGGATACACTTAAAAAGAGTCTGTGCTGGTGGCAACATGGTTTAGGCCGCCAAAGTGCCGGTTTTGAATGGCTTTGTAAAGGGCCAGGTGTATAGAGATAAAATCTGTTGTTTTCCTGGGTAAAATGAGTGTTTATGCTTTGCTTCTAATCATAACACATAGTAGCATAATCCTGCACTTCTGATTCTTACTGTAGAATGACATTAAGTATATAATATTGTGAACAATTATATTACAGTATCTACAAAGTGCAGGTATGAAACTACATTGTATTGAGTATTGTTCACGAGTGTACGAGTGTTTTTTGGTGTTTCAACAATTCACCTGCTGTCAAATTTTTGTTTACATTTCTGTCTGCCTTCTTGAGCGCAAGGCAATTTCGATACTTGTCAACTGCTTCAATAACAGCTGCTTGGTTCGTCCACCATTTTGTACTATAGGCCTATAACTTGACACTTGAGGTCTCAGAGACAGACAAAAGCAAAGAAGAGGGTGTTTGCTATTGTACATCTTAACGTTAAATTTGGTTCCTTTCAAGAAGCAAGTTCGGGTGCGTTGTGTAAGTCGGCAAATAAATTATTTCGTATCTGTTCTAAATTTGTGTTATTTCAGTGAGATATTCTTACCGTAAGTGCTTATGCTGACACTTCATAGAAAATATGTTTACATTTCATGGACAAGTCGGCCCTAATTTTGTAAAAAGTATCCTTAAACAGTTGTTAGGATGTGAATGTACAAATGTTTTCTTTGTGAAAAAATAACGCTAACTACTCAGTTAATTCTTTATTAGAAAATATACGTTTAAAAGATTAGCATTTACGTTTATGTAATACGGTTACGTCTCTCGAAGTGAATATTTATCTTGACACTCACTCTCCTTGTTCAAACGAAATTTCCGCATACTGTTTTTTAATGCGCGAGTTATAACATTATCGAAAATGTTTGCTGCGTGTTTTCAAGTTTCGTGTCAGTGTGAAAGGTTATTTTTTATTTACAGTTAATTCGCGAGATTTGAAAGATATTTTACGTGCAAGCTAATTGTTTACATTGCTGCATCAAAACAAATGGTAGTTGTACTCTGGTATTAAATCGGTAAAACTATTATCGTCCTAAACAAGGACATTAAAACAAAATTCTATTCGTCACTACTTCCCTTTAAAATATACCGAGACCCGACAATATTGCATAGAATTAGTAATTTAGACGGAACTGGTTAGAACAATGTCCTAGTTATTGTCTACTCAAAAGGAGGAGAATGTATTCTCGCAATAACATTTACATAAATATGTTATTTTTAGAAAGTTTTACTCAAAGTAAGATACATGCAAATTTCGTGCGAGATATTAAGTTCTAGTTACTTCTCAAGTGGGAATTTCT
This sequence comes from Medauroidea extradentata, assembly GCA_003012365.1. Lineage (NCBI taxonomy): Eukaryota > Metazoa > Arthropoda > Insecta > Phasmatodea > Phasmatidae > Medauroidea > Medauroidea extradentata. The sequence goes on from PNEQ01046304.1 coordinate 34,126, forward strand.
CATACATGCTGTATCACGTACTCACATGTATTTATTTATTTTTAATGTTCACAATTTGTTGTGAATGTTGTAGAATACATAAGAAAAACACAATGATGTAACCAAACAATACGATACATAATTTCCTACGTACACAAGCAACAAAATAAATAATAGAGAATAATTAGTAACATATAAACATAACCAATTCGAATGTTTAAAAGTGGTATGTAAAGTATAAAGAAACCGTTTAAGTGAATTTAAAAAATTTATGCTGAAATACTCACGTGTCAAGGAAACAGAAGAGAGTATGCAGTATTTTTCTGTGATTAAATGATCTAGGTAAGACCAGAGACTAGGTACAGGTCACATAAACCGGAGCAAATAATAATAATAATAATAATAATAATAATAATGGATCTATACAAACGGATATTTAGTGAGTTATATCGCAGCCACTATCACAGAGGTAGCAGTTCTTTTATTGCCGTGGCCACTACCTGTTAATTTTACATTCATAGCGGATATCGGAAAACTGGCGAAGCATAAATAACATTCAAATCAGAAAGTACTGTAAAACTTATATTTTATAGTTAGTTATCTGGAGCTGCGGTTGGCGAAGCGGTTAGCGCTCTTGCCTCCCACCAAGGGTAGTTTCGCAGCCGGGTCGGTTCCCGGATATTCGCATGTGGGAATCGTGCCGGTCGATATCGCTGGTCGGTGGGTTTTCTCGGGGGTCTCCCGTTCTGGCGCCTCTTCGTCGTAGGGCTTCATTTCATGTCATTCTTCAGGTCAAGCAGATGCCTAAGTTTGCATCAGCGAAGCGATACCCTCGCACCACGGCTAAACTTCTCATACGTCATTAGATGGATTATAGTTTAAGTATTTGTTAAAAAAAAAAGATCTGAAAACCATAAACATTTTGGCTAAAGTAATGGCTTTTTAATAACGACAGATTGTATCAATTCGTTTCCTGAAAGAAAAAAGTAGTTAATATATATTTGCGTCTGATATTTTAGAACATCATTGTTTTGATATAGCAAAGCAGGAATCTAGAGAGGTTTCGTGTAAATTCTGTTTTATTTATGGACAGAAATTCTGCAGGAGAAAAAAAAATATCGGCACGAAACTTCTCTATAAAGTCACACATTATCTCACATACACAAAATGGACAGTATTACGAAGTTTTATCAACATTTTATCTAGCGAGATTAATTAATCTATATTATATTTATGTTAAATATATGTTAGTATGTTATATATAAATATAAATAAACAAAAAAATAAATATATAAAACACTGCAACTAAAAAAAGTTCATGAATTAAATGTTCACTATCTCACATGTTTGATAAACATTTAGGCATAAATCCAGTTAAAAGAGCTCTGCATGCTTGAGGAACAGCAGTCACCCATCAGCGGCACTGTGTCTCGCGAGCATAAAAGTGGTTCTTTGTTCGGTACTTATCGGGTAACTCCGCCAGGATTCCCCACATGTGTCAAGTTCTGTGAAGACCCCTCCTCTCCTCCTCCTTTCCCCGTCCTCTGTGGCAGTTTATGATAACAGTTTAAAATAGTTTAAATGCTTAAAAATGATGTACGTTAAATATAAAGATGGGTTTGTAAGCTTAGGAAAATTTATTTTATTTATTTGGCTAAGTTTTTTGTAAGTCTAGTTAAGGCAAGACTACACTTTTTCCCTTACTAAACCACACACTTACAACTACGTCAAAACGTAAAACAACATTATTACATATTATCAAAGTTGTAAAATTTAAGTGTATTTAGCACATAGGCTAAAATTTAAAGGTAAAAACATGATACAAAGGAAAAGCATACGCATACGCACAAGCTTTTCACAAAATGTTATTTGCGAGGAAATCACTGGCAGGCTAGATGGAGCAAATGTTTAAGAATAGAGATTTTTAAAGGTTGCGAGGGACTCTACTTGCGTATGTCACTGTTCTGAACAGTTCCAGAGGCAGCGACCGTTGACAAAGAAAGAACTGGAAAATAAATTGGTTCTGTGTGGAGGAATGTCGAATTTATCTGTAACGTGGGAGCAAGTTTTGTGATTGTGGTGGTAATTTGCATTAATATAAGATTATGTATTTATTAAAAAAAATAGAATTGGAGATGTATAGTGACGATTAATTGTAATGTTCAGACAAATATCGCTTGTGACCAATCAATCTCTTCAGCATCGCCTAACAACATAAATCTGCAATTTTTAATTCAATAGATCAAAAGTGACATATTTTATTTCAGTAAATGTTAAATCACACATTTTTATCCTCAGTATGGCAGGTGCAGAGGCGGAGGCGGTAATTTTTCCTCCCCCTACAGAGGGAGGGGATACTTCGTGAAATATTTAAAATCAAAATAAGAAAACTAGAGAAAAATTAAATTTAATTGTTATGTTCAAGTTATACGTAAATGTATTAATAATTTAATTATATGTAATTGAAAGATAAAAGGAGGCGAAGTGAATTAAGACGGAACCTGCTCTCTAAGGGCGGGGCTTCAGTAGATGCTCAATGCTGATTGGCCGGAGGCAACCCCTCGTGACCACTGGCCTGGGAGGTTGGTTTCCATCCAAGTCAGGGAAGAGCTGCGAAAGAGGTGATGGGTCGAGGCATTTTGACAGCAGATGTCCGTGGATAACTAAGGTCTCCAGGTTAATTGTCCGCTATTTGTTCCGGGTAATAGGAGAGGCGGTAGGCAACCCGTCATCACATTCGTCGTGAATCAATTATTGTTGAATAGTTGTATTAAAAGCAAGGAGAGGCGGTATTAGACACCCTAGAATACTTGACGTTAGCGACTCCTTCAATTGGAAAAGTTAAGTTCGTTGTCTTTCTTGCAATTCCTACGAGAGCAATTCTCGGCTAATTCATTAAGCTACATTCAGATCTTGTTATTGTGTCGCTATATTACCCCCGCATTACATGTATGGTGCATACGAAGAACGTCATATGGTAAGAGAACGGTAGGAGAAAACAAGAATGAAGGTAAACAGGTTGCTGTGTTCGCAGAATTTAAATAACAATATTAAGGTGTGAAGTTTGCGTTTGGAATCTAGTTCAAGGCAAGATAATCGTTTGTATTAAATGGTCAGGCGTCCAAAAGCGCACACTTAAGTTTTGTAGTCTTTGTAGTCTTGGTGCTAGCTTAAATGTTAAGGCCATGCCCTTTAGTTTCTATTTATGTGCGATAATTATTTTTTAAGACTAAACGAGAGCAGATATCAAAAATCTGTCTGGCAGTATTGTTTAAAATTAGTTTTGCCATGGCAACTATTTTTTTTCAAGCAAGAAACTTTATGGTTTCGGATAAAAAGTCATAATTACACAATTAGTCAAAATCGTAGTATTTACTGCCTTGAAAAAATTTCCAAAATGGAGGAGACAATTTTAAACAAAACTGCCAGATAGACTTTTGATATTTGCTCTCGTTTGATTTACCTAAAAATGTACACGCTAAACAGCATGGCCTAAGAAAACCGTCCTTCGATTAAGGGCATGGGCCCGAGTTTCTTCGCATTTAACGACAATTATTTTTAAAACCTAAATGGGGGCTGATATCGTAAAATCGCTTCGTAACTTTATTACGACTTATTTAAACTGCATACTCTAATTTTGTCGAGTCAGAACTGTGCAAAATAGCTGCTAATTAGTTAATTAATGAAATTTCCTTTTAATTGATAAATTAGCTATACTCATACAGTTCGTCTCGAAAAATTACATTGCCTAGTAAAACCCATTTGCAAAAAAATTCGAAGCAATTTTACGATATTGACTCTCGTATGGATTTTAAAAAATAATTCTCTCGTAAGCCGGAAAAACTCGAGCCCAAGCCCTTAAGCGAAAAACACAGCAAGAGGAGGGGTTTCCACAGAAGCAGCAGCTCAGTGGCGAAGTTCTTCAATCAGTGTCGAATAAAGATCCACTTGTTACGTTCCCGAGACTCAAGTACGAGCGACGACGTCTCACGTGTTGTGAAGTCCAGGGAAGTGGCAGCAGTCTTGTTGTCCTTGCTGATGGCTGTCAGTGTGACGTCGTAGTGTGTGCAGGCATTGGTGGAGTGGCTGTCGCTGGTCCAGAACCCAGACGCTAAGGCCTGGGAGCAGGTAGGTTCTCCAGAGGTGCCTGTCTCCTTGAAGCAGCCCACGTATTCGGCGACACAGTAGGTGGCATTCTCCGGCGGCCCGAAGCCAAGCGTGAACTCCCCCGAGTTGGTGGGCGTCGCTGTTACTTCTGTCGGCGGGCCTAACTCTGAACAAGAACAACACGGCCTTTATTACACACTTGCTGCACACCGCGCAATGTGTACAGGTCTATAATTCGCGATGTGATAGTATTTACTGTACTAGATTGTATATTTCGTATAAATTATATGTATTTTTAGAAATAAGGTAGTGGATTGAGGTGTTTGGGCCATTTAACAACGAGGTTTTAAGAGCCGATAGGGGTGAAGCTAGGTGAAGGAACAACACAACAATCATGCCAGAACCGGGATTCGAACCCGCAAACTCTCGCACCATAGGCTAGCACCTAAAAATATTTTGTTTAAAAAAAGGGGATAAAAATATATTAAACAGTCCATTATCCACTGAAGTTCCTCGACAGCGTCATCCCACATATACCATCTCACTAACCTCAAGGTTGGGGCACCAAATAAGTTTATATTTCTGCAAAACATTATACCGCCAAAACTGCCTAATGGAACTTAACTTCAAGTGAAGGTTGTGAAAAATAAGTATTTTATTAAGGGCACCATCAGCAATGGTTGTGCTCGAGGAAAAACAGTCTTCATACCACATAAACTACGTATTTCATTAGACTACTCTCTTACATTTACGAGTCTTAACTACCCCACAACGTCAACTTTGCTGTGTCTATAAATAAGGCCCAGGTGATGTCGCTGTTGGAGGAGGGGAGGGGACAGTAATAGCTACTTATCCTGCTGCAGAGTTAACTCGACTAGCAGCTTTGTCATTCTAACACTTGATGACTTAACTACCTATCTGGTGTACAAAGAGGTTTTCTAATGAAAGCAATAGTTGCTATTAGTAATACACGCAAGCAAAGCCGCGGCCGCACTGCTAGTGTACATACATAAGCTTTGTTTGTTAACGGCGCCTCTTAGCCCACCTCCATGGACGTCCACGCAGTGGACTTGAGCTAACAAATAGTTGAAACTATCCAACCCCTTGTTGGAACAACTGCGTCTCCGACCATTTATCAAAGGAGTAGCATAGGCTAGCGAGAGAACCCAGGGCCGCCCATCCACAGATCTCGCCCACCATTCTGCCCTCCGACTGAGACCCTCAGCTCAGTCGCCTCTTGGTTTGAGTCGGGGCCCTCTATGATACCGACAGAGGTGAACCTATTACGTAACATTAAATATAAATATGTATTGTACACTCCTGTTATCTTTTAAGTGATTCTGCGCTGAGATTCACGTACGCTGAGTAGTTTTCGAATCATCTCGAAGCTTAGCACACCGATCTACGACCTGGACAGGCGGACACCTTAACAAAGGCGATAGCCGATTCTTCTCCTAGTTCCTCTCATTGTGTCAAGTTGTGTGTCGCCGTCTCCAATGACCTCGTTATCGACTAGACGTAAAGGCACTTGCCTTACCTTAATTAAACACATATCCATCATACAGCAACCCACAACCAGCGATATGGCGACAGAATCTGATAGCTAAACGTGATGTATTTTTATCAATTACAGGAAACAGAGGTTATTACTGCAATACTTTACGTGAAGTGACGTGGAGATATTCGACTCTCCACGGCACGGGTTTCTAATTACGCTGATTTTACGAATATTGTTTTTTAAATCTTAAAACGAAGAAGATATCTCATAACCGTCACATATATACATGTTGAAAATAGTTTTTACTATAAAACGTATTATTTAAACAAACCACTGTATTATTATGTTAGTTAGTGACTTTAATAGAATTTCTGTAAGTCGATAACTAGCCAAAAATTAACCATTTCAAGGCTTTGAGAAATAAGACTACATAGATAAAACGATTTTCAACAAATCTGTGTAACAGTTCCACGATACCTGCTCCTTTAGAATTAAAAATAATATTCCGAGAAAATAAACTGCGTAAATAAATGCCCGTGGCCTCAACATAGAGGTCTCCTAGTAAGGATGACACAGATAATTTGTAGCAGCTGTGTAATGTAAGAACGCGGGAAACGGTGTATCTCCTAGAATGCAGTGGCAATGTTAGTCACATGCCCTACGTAAGCAAACCTCGGGAGCTTCTCAATATGAAATGAACCCTAATCATGCGGGTTGTATTCCTAAATATGAGGTTTAGTTGATATATCCCTAGTACTGGCCCGTGTAAGTAACTAGTCAGGAGAGTGTACTCAACTGGATCACTTAGGTAAAGTCATCTTACTTTGTCAATCTGAATTTGAAAATTTATTTCAAATACAAAAAATATAAGCAGTAACTGTGTGCAAACGAGTCCAACTAATCGCTGGTCAAGAGACATTCTCAAAAAAATTTAACTAGATTATACGTTTTCAGGCCAGTCGTTAAAATAATTCTCACCCTAGTAAAAAATTTTTGTACTGATAAATTTATTGCAGTACTCAAAAGTCTTTCAGAATACTAAGAACCATAAAGCTAACATTTAATTTTATTAGCTTCTTAATTACGTTGATGATACCTAAACACCAACGCACAACTCTAAATAACATACTTATTCCCGAAATATTTGTGGTTTGTTTACATAATCCACAGTTACTCGCAATTCTCAAACACAAAAGATTAAGGTTTGCAAAACAATGCTAGAAAACCGATAATCTATTTGAATACAAGTTATTCTTTAAAAGGCGCTATGGAATCTTCCATGTTGGCACTTGACTTGTAAAGTCCACAGTTGTCGCAATTGCTAGAGCACACGTCTCCCACCAAGTAGACGATCTGTGTTCGACTACCGAAAAGAATCTTACGTGGAAAACGTGACGGATGTTGCAGTTGGCAGTTGGGCTTTCTCGTGAACACGGTTTCCTCCGCCTTTCGCACTTGGTCACTTTGCCATTGTAGAGCTTCAGTTCATGTTTTCGTTCAGAGTTAGGCAGACGTCTATGGAAGTCCAGTCAGAAGTATGCTCTCGGGATGCGGTGCCCTGACTTCTGGTGCTCTGTATAACTATGCCGATTTAGATGCTGTAGCTGGCGACTGAGTGTGAGGGCTCGGTTGCCATCTTAGATAATGACATATAGGGGCCGTATTGGATGTCACGGCGGTCACTTTGGATGATGTCATGGTGGCCATTTTGGTTGGTTTAATGGTAGCTGTCTTCGGTCAATCCGCAATCTTAGATTTATGTGACCTTGAAATTATTCTTGATTTTGAAATTTTATCTACACCGTTGGATTTGAGCTTGGCCACGACTTTGAATTATGACTTTAAGGTCACTGATGGTAAAAATTTTCCAAATTTCTAAATAATTCGAAATTTTTTGAAAATCTCCAAAATTAAAAAAAAAATCTAAAAAACTTCAAACATTTCGATTTTTAAATTTTTCCGAAAATCTAAAATATGCTTAATTCTTGAAAAAGTTACAATTTCATTTCAAGGTTACTCTCTTAATGCGCTATTTGTATTGTATAGGCGGTTCGGGATAATGTGAGCGCTCAAAGAAGCCCTGGTAAATTTATATTTTCAGGCAGTTCGAATTTTTCCATGCGTAATGGCTACCGACGGGACACGTCACTAGATAAATTATGCAATCGGCAATAACCTGTCTAGTTAGATAAAATAAAGTTTGTGAATTATGGAAAACATAACTATACCGATTTAATTTGATGTTAGTTCGGTATTGCTGTATTTACATTGGAAAAAACACGGAACTACATTCGGCAAATTGCTGCCAACCATATAAGTAGTAAGGTAACTATTGTTAATGTTAAAGTATGTGAGGTAACGGCTAGTGATTTTTTTTACAAAGTTAAATTCTTAGTGCTCACTGTATCCCGAATGACCTATAACTTGTAATACTACTCACTGTCTAGTTTGGGGTTGACGATGAGCCGTCCGGTTGCGGATGCTCTCCCATCAGCGGCCACGGTGCTGAGAGAGATGACATTGTAAATGCATGGCTCCAGATTGATGTCGATGTGATTGATGGTCGCATTCAACGTGGTGCTGCTGACAGGACCACACGTGCCATTATAGTCTTCAGCCAGGCACCAGCTGAGGATGTAGTTCTCGGCACAGCTAGAAGTTGATGGCTTCCATGTCAGAAGTGCACTGTTTGATGTCACCTCGCTCAAGTTCAGATTGCCCACGTTGGCTGGTCCTGGAACCACATGGAACACATTTATTCATCTTACGCGACTTATTGATTAAGTAACCTACTCAACCTCCCAATAAACAAATAAAAATAACCATTAATTATATCCAAAAAAATATAACAATCAAATAAGGTCTAGGTAACAAAACCCAACTTAATATACAACAACCAAAAACAGCAACAATTATTAAAACAAATGTACTTTTTAATATAACCCAACTCTCATCTAAAACAGAATGAAATTAACCATAACAAGCTACAGGAACAAAATTGCTAAGTTTTAGACAACCATTATTTTCTGTAACAACAATTTTTGTGATGAAACACTGCGATTGTTCTACTTCTCAAAGTTTTTCCAATTTACTTTTTGTTTCGATGGAGTATTAAATACCGTACTAATTCCCGTCATATCCAGAAGTTAGTACATTATATTTATGTTATTACGTAATCGAAATACCACTTAACTAACTGCAACCGCAGCGATAGCCAATTCATTTTTTTCATGTTTGGTATTTAGTTACAATGCTCGTTTCGTGATACAACACAAGGTTTCTGATCTTCTAGTGTGAATTACATCTACTAGAAAACACAACTTCCACCAAGGCGATCCGGGTTCGATTCCCGGCAGGGTCGGTTCCCGGATTTTCGCATGTGGGAATCGTGCCGGACGATGCCGTTGGTCGGCGGGTTATCTTGGGAATCTTCCATTTCCCCGCCCCTTCATTCCGGCGCCGCTCCATACCCACCTCATGTCACCCCTCACCAGCGCTAAAGACCTCAATGTTAAGCGTTGACCAAAATCTCTCACTCACTCACTAAAAATACAAGTTGATCTGTAGCATATTTCTCTTGCATTTTAAGAGCTGCGATGGTGCCTCCTATAGTGGCGATCCAAGTTCCAATAATGGTTGTGTTACTCATGATGTTCATATGTGGTAAATTTGCCAAACGATGCCATTAGACAATGTGGGTTTTCTCAGAGAGCTCCTGTTTTCAATGCCCTTTCCGTATATTTTTGCTCCATTCCCCTCTCATTTATCGCTCTCACAAGCATCGAAGGTCTAGATGTCAAGTGCTGGCCGAAATCCCTTCATTCCACTTTTCCTTTTCCGGTGTTAGCGAAATTTTACTGCCGATATTCACTTTCACTGAGAGTTTTTGTAATATTTTTGAACATCAGCTGCTAATTGTCAATAATGGTGAACGTGACCAACGTTGATTCTCAATTTTGTAAAAACTGAGTCCTTAGACTCTATAGAAAAATTTAATTTTCTGAATCTCTAATAGCGAGAGATTACTTACTTTCGTAGATTCAGGAAAGTGTTTCGATATGCTTGGCTCCATACTGTATCTCGCATAAGACAAGTAGCCACCAGTAACCAGTAATGTCAACTTCTTCGGGGTTGTTTAACCTTCTAGAGTAACTTTGGTCCATTAAATTTTTCATGCTTATGTTGTATAATGAAGCCAGTTTCACACCCTAACTAGACGAATCAAAAGATTTTATACTCCGCTCCAGTTATCTATTTATTCACCAAAATTTTTTTAAAATAATCATTTTTATGTAACCAATTAACCCCGCATATCACCAAATAAACCTCAATTTATGGCATATATTTGTATTGTTAACCATGAATAAACTTTGATCGTTTGTTCTCCTACCTGTGAGGAAGTAAGCGGTGGCGTTCTCTAGCGTGTTGTTGCTGACCACAAGGGAGGCCACGCTGACAGTGTAGTTAGTGCAGACTTGCAGTTCCTCGCCGGGAAGTTCGTAGTTGGTGTAGTTGCTGTGGTCGCACTTTGCCTGTACACCCTCGGCCTGCCAGCACACCTTGTACCACTGTATACAGGCGTCATCGCCCTCCACGTCCCACGTAGCTGCGTACTTACTATCTCCCAGGTCCGACACTTGTACATTCTTCACCTGCTTCACTGCAACAACACGTCTTTTTCAAAAAATATACCATTTAATTGAAGTAAAGTATCACATTGTGGGCGAATGTTGCTGAGTCACTAAAGAATACATAATTAATAAAAATAGTCACTGTTCCAATATACGTATATCACACAATTCTAAAATATAAGTACGGTTTTGGTAAATCCAAGAAAACGATCCGAATCAGAAAGACAAACAAATTACAAATAGAGGACTGAGTTGAATGCCGAGTATTGCTTTATGAGGTATTGCACATTGTTATTGTTTATGCACACATTGTTGGGTTTTGTTTTGAATTATAGACTAGGCTCAGGATAACAAAAAAAGTAACGAAAAAACATACCAACCAAAAGAGGTAAGTAATATTTCTTCATTCACACTTTATTTAACATTGCAATTATTCAACAGGTTATAGACCTAGATATTAAAAAATCTGGGAAGACGGCAAATAATTTGTTTACTAGTGACGGGTCGTGTATTTAAGTACCATGCCGATGTTTGGAAGATATGTGCGACCATAGTGAAAGTAAAAATGGGCGAGTGCAGTTACTGGCAAGTATAAATTACCAATGTTGAATGAAGAAAATTAGTTTGTGTGGCCCGTTCGAGCAACAGCTGTTCTTGTGTCAAAGAGGCTCTGGACTGCTGTCATGTCTGGTTATGTTGACGAAAGCGGAAAGTATTTTGTGTTTTTGAGTACAACTCAGCAAGGAAAGAATGATTTTGCGCTTGTATGCTGAACACTTATTATCAGCGACGAATTTACAGAACATTTTGGCACATGCTAGTTGGCGAAAAAAGCATGGACAATCTTGGAGGTTATGCTTACGAAATATAAGCCAAGTTTGTACCATGCTACAACACTATCATTGGTTTATGTAAATTTTCGAAAGAAATACAACATAACAATGCAGGAATATATATTGACAAGAAGAAAAATGGCTAAAAAAATCCATTCAGGTGTTATTTGAGTTCACCGATAAGCCTCCTACCTCACAGGCTTACCACTTTATAAATATGAGAGGTTCATCAGAAGAATTGGAAGAGAAGGTGATTCAAATGTTCTATCTACAATAGCTATGGTGGCAAAATTGTTATTAGAAAAGAAATGAATGAAGAGGGAATATTAAATGAAGGAAAAGGCTGGCGAAGGCAAAACATTAGTTATCCATGATAATGCACCATAATAAAAACAAAGCAAAGCATCAGGCCAACCTACAAGCAGATAAATAGTAGTACTCCGACAAAGTTAATCAGCCTAAGAATATTGTATGTTATGCATGCAATGAAATAGGCCACATCTCCATATATTGCACTAGGTTTAAAATAGGGGAACAGCAGTTGTCATTTATAAATCAACTTGAATGTTCATGTGAGCCAAGGAAGGGATCGTTCACCACAGCCAACTACATGGCTCTGAAAAGTCTACATGGAAAATGTAGAACGTCACGTGAGAAGCGGAATGAGAGCTATCAGTCGCAACGGTTTGTAGACAGCACTGCATCTCACTATATGACTTCACAAAAAAAAAAAAAACTTTTCAAAAACTTTGAAAGGGCAACTGGAAGTATATGTTAGGCAGATAACTACCCACTCAAGGTTCAGGGATGTGACACAGTAGAATTTAAGTTGCTGAACGTGAATCGTGGTTAGGATCTTGAGTCTACTTTGTGTGTTATTGTTCCTGGTATCGGTGACAATCTATTATCTGATCGGCAAATTGCTTAAAAGGAAGGGTGTGAAAATGGTAATTCAAAACAGGTCTATTCGTTCACTGTACAACGTTGGCCAAGAAGTATTCACCACTTTTGCGGATGAGGGTTGGAGTGAAATATACTTTATTGAAGCTGTGAATTCCAGTATTCAGAAAGCTTCAAGAATGGTGAAGAAAACTGAAACCACACTAAGGCACTGAAGATTTTGTCACACGCAGAAGCTGCTAGGTAAGGTTGCCAAGACTTAGGCTTAAAAAAACTGTGATGTATGTATCAGAGGGAAAATTTAGAGTCTGCCCTTTCCCACAATTGCAAGTCGAGCCGAAAATGTATTAGATTTACATACATAGTGATGTGGTATGTAAAATATAACCTGAATCAATTGCAGGAGCTAAAAATTTTTCACTTTCACAGACGATTTCTCAAGATACACAGAAGCTGTGCAAATTAAAAAATATGTTTGTCAGATGTTCAATGACTCCAAGCAAGAGTCAGGAAAAATGTCTTTCAAACCGATGGTGGTGGTAGAGAACACTGTGAAATCAATTTGGTAGCTATTTACGTTTATTTAGCACAGAATTTACACACCTTCCCCCACCACTCCTCAGCAGAATGGGTAGCTGAAAGAGTCAACCAAATTGTAATGAACATTGTCAGATGTTTACTGATAGTTTTGCGTGACAAATTTTGGGCAAAGACTCTCAACACTGCATTCAACCTTAAAAACCTATTTTATAACAGAATGCTGAATGGTACAATCCTGTTTAAACGATGGTTCGGCGGGAAGCTCTGTAAAACAGTTTACAAACATTTGAGTAAATTCGGTTGTTTGGCTTGGAACGCCGATCTAAACAAGCAGAAGTTTTGTGACAGATATCTTAGGCTACAAAGAACACATTACGACATGCAGAATATATGTTTATCCAAGGATGAGGTGATTGGAGAAACCACATTTCCATTCATTGCAACACTAAGTTTCGTCAACCATGGGCTTAAGGAAACAACAGAAGTTGTCTGTGACAGAAGCTATTCTAAATACAAAAGTAATTTTTGTACCAGAAGAATTAAAAGCCGACATTTATGACAGTGATGAAACATTTCAAGGGCTTCTCGAGATCGAGGCGGAACAAAGTGGGATTGTAAAAAAAGAAAATCAAGATTCTATAACAAACCTAAACACTGGGGCTGTTATAATACAGTTACATGTTTTATGTTGCCAGATCCCAGAACTATGGAAGAGGCACTGTCTAGACCTGAAGCAGACAAATGGGAGAAGGCAGTGATGATGGACATGGACAAACTGAACACAAATGATATTAGGATACTCGTCAAGAAGATACAGAACGAAAATGTTATTGTCTTAGTGTCGATATTCAAAATTAAACGGAAATAAAATTGAGATGTATAAAGGCACAAAGCTAGACTTATCGCTCAAAGGGAAAGTCAAATCAGGCTTTGATTTCGAAGAAACGTACAGTCCTGTTGTCAGGAAGGAACCTTCGATTTTTGATGGCTATATCTGTCGATAAGGGCTGGAACAAAGGGCTTTGGGATGTAACATATCCTATTTACTTAGTTTTAAAGGAAGAAGTATTTATGGAATAATTAGAAGCATTTGAAGAAGGGTCGAGAGGTGAATTCGTATGGCATCTGTAGAAGAGCATTTATGGCCTACATCATGCTGGACATGACTGGAACAGGTTCCTAAATATGTACTTGAAATATTATGAACTGAGCTAATCAAGAAATTACCCGTGCATCTACTTTGGCACAGGAGGCCTTGTCTTTGGTATGTAGACGACCTGCCAGTTTGGGGAAACAAGAGTAAAAAAGACAAGCTGCAAAACTATTTGGGGTGAATATTAACAATCACTACTCATTGTGTACCGGCCAAACTATTGGTTTTACAGGTAAAGTTTATCAATAAAAAATGTTTCTACAGTGGTCAAAAGTAGTCGTTCGCAAAGAAAATTGTAGTTTAATTACTTTGAAATTTTCCATACTTCGTGGAAATTCCAAGTCCGACACTCCTGTTTTACTTGCTCGCCATGAAGTCTGTTTATGTGCTACTAGCTCTCCTAGCATTATCTATTGAAAGTAGGGCTAATTAGTTGCGCAACTGTTCTTTAGGTCTGCACATCCAGTATTAAGGAAACCGTGATGCTGCTAACAAGTGTTTACACGGCGATAGGTGTGTCTATTAAGGAAGAATTTGACAGTGTGTAGTACAAATTACCGTTACAAGTAAGAGTGCTTCGCGGCGTGTTAGTAGTGTATGTTATGTTTCTTTCATGGATGTTTTCGAATTTTTAGCTCTTGTGGATAGTAGGTATTACTTGAATTTTGCTGATTGAAATACGGCAGCGAATTTGTGTTACATACAACGTGTGTGGCGAGATGTTAACGAAGGTACCGCCACAAAAGGGGAACGAATACATACTCGATCGTGGCGAAGAATTTGTGTCCACCATCGAGTTGAGTAAGTACTGAGCTTTTGATAGAAAAAAAAAATTTGTTGGAATTCCTCTAAAACGAGTGTTGCTTAGCGTGCGTTTGGAATCGTAGCGATTTGTGATCAATATTATGTTTTAGGTACGGTAACATATGGCCAACATGAGTACAACATTAATTAAATACGTTATTATATTTGTCTGGCTTCTGTTGCGATAGAACGTGTTTAAATAAGTTGTATAATAGGTATTGAAGCCGTGTAACATCGGTTCAAAATGCATACAATGTTAATTTAATACGGTAGTTATTTTATCAAAATGTGATTCAGGTATGTTTTTTAATACGTATGTGCCGGTGCATTAGTGCAATATGCGAATCATATGAATTTACTACGGTAATTATTTTCTACTCTCTCAATTGGTGCTAGAGTGAGTTTAAACTGTGTGTGTTATTGCGTTTAAAATACTTTTCCTTTGCTTATTATTAATATTTTGCGTACTTTAACTCCACGATTTTCCAGATCTTTACAGCCCTCCCCACTATAGAATTTGTATAAAGAAGGCTTATTTATTACTCGCGGCTATTTATTTCAGTTTTATTTCACTGAAATTAATCGTAAATAGTACATTTCTGCAGTTATTTGTCAGTTTTCGCATGAGTAATGATTCTTGATATTTACTCCGTTTGGAATCTGTAATGAAAATTAGGACACTTGGCCAATCATAACATATCTTATCGATGAGAATCATCGGCCAAGAGACGCATCGCTTTAAATAGACCAGGAACTATTTTGTTAAGAAATTGTTGCGAAAATTCAGGACGGAGAACAAACACTGTAGGTCTAGCAACACCACTAAAACGTAAACCACTAGCAGAATATGTGAACACCGCGTATTTCCATGAGAAAATATATCAACGAGCAACTGGGAGCATAATTTATTTTATAAACTCCACTAAGCTAGTCTTGTGCAATGCTGTCGGTAGACAATGTCAATAGAACAGCAAATCCACCGTTGAATGCTTGTAAGAGGCACAATATCATAATCTCACATACGAGAAGCAGGAGAAACCCATCGAAGTCTATGTTGATGCATATTGGGTTTGGGATGCGGGTGATCGAAATTTTTCTAGTGGCCATGTCATCAAACTTTCTGGGTTGGGTTGGGTTTTCAAGAAAACAAGACTGTGTCGCTAACTCAACAATGGAAGAGTTCGTATCAATATCAGAAGGCCTCAAGGAAATAATTTGGGTCGGGAGTGTGTTACTAGTCCTGGGGGTTAGGCAAGTTCATCAATGAGCAGTGTGAAATGCATGCGGACCGTCAAGGTGCCACTTCCTTATATAGCATATCAACATCAAGTACCACTTTGTGAGAGATAAGGTGGAGAATTGAGAAGTCTATTTGAGCTACATCAGCTCACAGTGTAAACCCGCTAAATCACCTCGCGAAACCGGTAGAAAAACCAAAAATGTTTCAGATATGATGGAACTATGAGTAAAAATATTAACTTCAGCAACGAATGGAGAGTACTTGTTAATTAGGGTTATTTTGTTTCGTGTGCCTTGTTTTAATGATCCTGATTGCTTGTGCAGAACTTGGCAATTTAATTTATAGTGTGTTTTACCATAACTTTAACTGTGTATATTTTTTCAAAACCTAGAGATCTCATATTGAGAGTAATTTGAGAACAATGTAAAACAAGGGGACGTCTCTAACATTGTTCTATGAGGTGTTGCACATTGCTATTGTTTATGTACACATTGTTGTGTTTAGTTTTGAAGTGTACACGAGGCTTGGTATAATACAAAAATATGATGTAGAAACTTGCCAGTCAAGAGGGACAAGCGATTTTCATCTCTCATGCTTTAATTACATCCGCAAATATTTGACATAAAAGTTGTGACAAAACTAGACAAGAACGAGGACAACACAAACGCACAAAATACACGTTTCGCGATTTAGTATGTGTTCTTGTCGTTAGGCTGACGATCAGAGGAACTCCAGTGGACTGATGAAAGGTGACATGACGCCATTATAACTCTCATCTAACTGACGTATACGTAGTGTGAATTATTGGTAGAGAAATAAACTCACCCGAAAATATATGTTCTTTGTTTTTAATACAAAGAAAGGTTTAACAGAAATTAAATAACTTTCCAGTATATACGTTATTCCAAATGAATTTTTCTCAGTCACATAAACTTCACAATAAATGTAAGAATTTAAAAAGAGAAAATAGCAGGCGTCCATGAGCACTGTTCAGCTCATAACAAAGTATGTTTTACTGGTGCCATGTATTTTTCTAGTACAGTATCGCGTTGTTACGAGAGCTGTTGAAAGTACTCATTAGTCTGTCTAATACAATCCTGTACCTGAAAACTGTTATTTGAACAACGCTATCCATGTCACTTTGACCGCCAAAAAAAAAGTGTGTTTTTGGCAGGAATTAACCTATATTCAGAGACAGGTGCAGAAGAGAGGTCTAAAGGGAGTAGTCTTCAACACACGGCCCGAGGGCTATGGGTGGTTCTCGGGGGCCATTCACTTATGGCCCACTGACCTTTGATAAAATAAAACATGCATTAATAATTAAAATTGTTCGTGAACATAAACAGTATTTTACACTTTGTCAAACTGCAGTAGTTATTAGTGGCCTGCGGGCGTCACTTAAATTGTGAATGGGAAACATATTTTCTTGCAGGTTGAAGACCGATTAGTTAGACAGTTTTATGAAGAATTATCCACCAAAAGACTTTGCTGCCATGCTGCCCACAGTACTAAAAGTTGATTACTTTAGGCGACTTCTACCAGTTCCTTTTACTTTTAATTAAATCACTTCCTCTTCTTCACTAATCCATTACATCAACTCTTTTTATCCACCCCTTACACACTCCATAATTTATTCCCCTCAGTACCTTATAACTTCTGAAGATTATAAATTTATCTGGCAGTTAATCTTTCACTGTCTATCACCTCCAAGTTCAACCACGTCTCCGCCACTACAACATCTGCCTCATACATTTCAACCTTACCCTATAAAGCATCAAACTTGCCATACACACTTCGACAGTTTACAACCATGACTTTTATACCAACCTGCAGGAGCAGTGATGACGAGGACAGAGTTGCGGAACGTGGCGCCGGAACTCCTCAGAGCGGACACAGTCACCCAGTAGTAGGAGCAAGGCTGCAGGTCTGTGATGACGTAGGAGGTGTAGCTGGTGTTCTGGTCGTGCTTCTCAGGAGTGCAGTCCTCGAACCAGGGCAGTGGCACGTAGCACCAAGACACAGTGTACTGGTCCGCGCATTTCAGAGAGTCGCTCCACTCAAGTCCTATGGCTGTTGTGTTTCTCCACGCCACCTCCAGGCTCGTTGTATGTTCTCCGGCTGTGAGACACCCATACATACACTAGCATCCTTACATTATACAAAATATTTCTGAAATACTTTACAAACTTGGAGTTTGGGTTCCTTACGCCAAAACAAGGAAATAAGTCCGTCTAAACGTAGGTCCAAAACAAGGAAATAGGTAAGTCTAAATGAAGGTCCAAAACACCTTAGTTTTTTCTGTTATTAATGACGGGTAGTCAACGTGTTGCAAGGTACTATCCAACAATCCAGTTTTGTGACCTGTATTTAATTTATGTTGTTATACAATTTAATGCCGCTATCAATACAAATATGCGGATCCCATCATAATAAACTCTATGGAAATATGTTGCCAAGGAAACTCGTTTATATTTGTGGTTAATATTTTCCCTCGTTTCACTTGGGTACTGTTGCAAATTAAACCATGGCAATATATTCTTTTTAGGAGCAGGCTGATAAGATTTTTATGTGTTGTCGCTTGTATGTTAAAGGACGTGAGAATGCGTGGTTACTTGTGACGTTATTTCTCGACCGAAAGCAGCATATATTCAGCTAACATTTGCTGCTGCATATAGTCGTGTTTATTTTATTACCGGTTACAAAACTAGATTGTTGGATAGTGTTTTGCAACGCACTGAATCAACATTTAATTAATAACTAAAAATATTTGGTTTTCGGACCTATGTTAATGTGGACATTTTTATGGTTTTGGTGTAAGTAACACACCATCAAAGTTTATGGGAGTATTTCAGAAGCTTCCTGTGTACAAGACAGAGAAAACATTATCGTTACACCTGTGTAGTAAACTTATTATTTGCTGTATGTCACATGACTTATGGAAATTATGTTTAGGAAACATTTAACAGAAATATTTATCATTAATCACAAACTGTGGTGAATTTTTTCAATGAACCGTGAGTATATAAACACTAACAAGTGTCCGAAAAACTTAAAAAATAATAGGATGATGATGAAATAATTCCCTAGCATTGAATACCTGCAATGCCAACGTAAAAAAAAAGAAAGGAAGAAAGCTACAATAAAGGTTAATGAGTGAAATAAACAGCTGCGCAACCTTAGCGTTTTTTCTACGTTATCTTCATATGTGTTCAATGTGACGGTTACGAGAAACACGAAAGATAACTACGTGATACTCAAAACTCGTTTCACACTCTTCAGAGCATATCGGGCGCGGTCGTTGTGAGTTGATAAGGTGGAAATAAGGTCGCATTTGACATTTCAATGTCAAGTGGAGGATTTGAAGTTTCCTATGTGTTCTGAGAGATGGTACTATGAGCTCTTGTGTGGGTTAGTACGTACAACAGAAGAGGTTCTGTGTTATTGAGTTTGCTAAATATGAATCGGTTACGTCTGTCCAACGTGAATTACATTGCAAATACGGACGACATCTCCCTAATACGTGGAGCAGTAGGTTTCGTCAATTTCGTGACAAAGGGTTACTTTGCAAAGGTAAAAGTTCTTGACGGCCACGTGTGCCCGGTGGAAATGTGTAATGGAATAAAAAAACGTTTATTCGTGGTCCAAGAAAATTAACTCGCCAAGCTAGTCGGGAAATGAAAATCCTTCAATCGACGGCGTGTACAGTGCTGAGGAAGCGACTGCTTATGAAACTATAAAGGTTACAGCTACAGACTCGTATACCCAACAAGCTAGAAAAAAAGTTGTCTTGAAATTTTCGCGTTCGTTCTTTACCAAAAACAATTTGACGATTCATTCGTGTTTAAGTTTATTTATAGAGATAAAACAACGTAGCCCTACCACACAACTGGTTAGGTGAATCGGCATAATATGCCTTATGATGCCTGGAGAATCCACATGAAATCACCGAACTCGAACGGGCTTCCCCCAAATTGAATATGTTTTCGCTTTATCCAGAGACACATTTTTCGGTCCTTTCCTCTTTTTTTCAGGAACCCACACTTACTATAATGCCTTACTTAAATCTGCTGACAGAGTCGTTGTTTCTTTAGTTAGGAAGAGGCAGTGGTGTACTGAATTTACAAGCTGGACAGTGCACCAGCCCATTGGCAGCTGGCAGTTCACGAGTAACTTAAGGAGACGTTGTTATAACGCTGGATTGGTGCGGGGCAGCTGCTTACAGCGTCTTCATCATTGGCCTCCAAGAAGCCCAGAACTTACCCCTTGCGATTTTTTTTCCGTGAAGTGTACATGAAGGATCAAATGCTTCTTCCACTATTGTCGGGTAACTTTGACATCAAAACGAGAATTACAAACGCCATTCGCACCGTAACACATGACATGCTGTCAAGTACGTATAGTGAATTTGAGTCATATGTGTATTTTGTGATGTTCTTGGTGGTAACACTGAGCGTTTATGAAGGTAAGGTTAAAAAAACTTTGAGGTTCCATATTGTTTCGTTTCACTGGTCAACCAATACTGTAGTTTTTTTATCTGATATTAGATACATTCAAATTTGAGTTATACGATCATCCTGTCTAATATTTGTCTATTTCAGAATAAATACTGTAATTACTGCCTCAAAAACTATTGTTTTCTTAAAACCAGCTTTTTTTTTATTTTCTTATAATATTGGCTATCTACACACCACTCGAATACATATCCATTCTGGAAGGCAAACAAGACATTTTTATAAACAAATAAGGCGTATTATTTGTCGGAAAACACAAATAACCATTGTCAAATACTTGAGATTAAATTTCACATTCGTGACGTCATGCTCCGTCTAGGTACATATTGACTCTATAATAACTCATAGGCGCTCTTTACAATTCAACCCCTTTTAGGTAAATATCACTACCTATACGTGTTACGGTACACAACTGGCGAAAGTGCCGTTAGATAGTGCATTGGAAAGATATGATAAGCACTTAGGCAATATTTGTCAATTTTTATTAATTTGTTTATTTCACTCTGTAGTTATAATTAACCAACTGTGCCTTAAAAGCTAACATTTACTGAAGGTGGAAGCGTATATTGTGAAGTTCATTATGTACATTGTCAATTTAATGTTACATCACGCTATAAGTTACCAGACACACGTCATACGATAGTAGTTTGAAGAATATTTAACAATTATTGAGTATGTCCTGACATTTTAACTTACCTAAACAGCTAAAACTAAACAATTTTCAATAATTTTCTCTTAATACGTTAAACATATTTCTGCAAACAAATAACCGGCTAATTCCTGGCGCATTAGTGGCGACATTTAAGATAACAGCACTCCCTCATCAGTTGTTAATATATTCCAAAACTCTTGAATATGTGATGCTGGTGTGATAAATAGACAGCGCGAACAGCAGCGGCCAAAGATGTCAGATAACAGGTTTTAACACATTGTGTCCTGATATGTTTCGAGAGAGAATGTTGTGTAAATTGTTCGTAGACGCTCATTATATATTTGCCCTGTTGTCAACTTTGGTTCCTAGCATAACAAGTCTGGAACACCTTAAAGATAGTCGCTTCATGGAACGAAAGACTAACTAGTACTTAGTATTACAAGCAACATCCGAATTTGTTGAAGACCTTGCCCTGAAGGAAACACATAGTACGTCAGAATAGTGATGAAAATTTCGCAATCGTATGTCATCAAGTGGTTTTACGTTAAATTTTAAAGCCACGTGCCATTTAAATGCACTTAGGTGAATTATGTCATAAAATTTAAGATAGTATGCAATCTTGTTATAACGCGTAATTACTGAATGTCATAAGGAACGGAATTTGTAAGCCGAGGTTTCCTAATAGAGTTGACTGGTTCTCTACTTCAGCTACACCAGTTATTTGAATAAAATATTTATGTGTATAATACACTAGTATTCACACTAGGGTTCACATCACGACAAATGAAAAACAAACTGTAGAATTAGTTTTTTCGAATTGTAAGGAAATAAGTAAGATTTATGAAAAGTTTGGAAATCTTAGCAAGCTATGAATAGTTCACAAGTTCCAAAGAATTTCATCTAGTCAGCAACAATCCCTTCAGAATCCGAAGCTGCTAAATTACTCATAAGGAGTTAAATTTATATCCTGTGTAACATGGTAACGGTGGGTATGTAAAGTGGCATAGACTCCTGTATGAGCCGGAAGCGTTGAGGTACAACACTGGCCCTTGACAGTAGCACATCCCCCACTGTATGCTGAGATCGTTTTGGGCAGATCTATGCCGGGAACGGAAGGTCCATCACTTCTTGTGCTTGGTGATGCATTCGTACACTGCCATTGGCGTGTTACAAAGAAAACTTAGGCTCATCAGTCGATTATCTTGTTGGTAATCTTTCAGCGAAACTGGAATCATATAGTGCTCAACCCTTCTCACAGAAACAATTGAAATAATACATATTAAAAAAAATTCTTCAGATTGGCGAGCCCGCACCCACGTTGATGTTTGTCATGTGCTGTGAGCAGAAGTACCTAAGTACCCCAATTAAAATTGTAGCGAGGAAAGAGAGGTTTCTAGAACATAAGGCTGTACACAGATCTTTGTGGTCCAGCATTGGATTGACGAGATGTTTACTATCCTGGGACCTGTTTATCTCATGTTGCAAGTCAATCTAGCCAATGTATCTATCCTGTCACTGATACATTCTATGATATTGCAGTTATTCTGGCATCCAAGGACTTTACCAGAACCATTCAACTCATGGTACACTATCGACATGGTGGCCCGTGAGAGTTTAATTCCTGCACTACGTTGGTGATGGAATGGTGTAGATGGTCTCGGCGATCTAACTTCAATAAAATGCGCCAAATCTCTGATTCTGTGCTGGACTATTCCTAAGACATTAATTGTAATGTCTGGAGACACCCTAGCCATGTGTGGACAAGCAATATTCCATTCTATGGGTCTACAACAACACCATTTTTCCAACGAGGCAGGCTCAGCCCTTCGTGAGTGTAAACATATAACGTTTATTTAGTATTGGCTTTTTTTCTTCAGAATACTTATATTCCGGTTGTATTCCTGCGTTCTGATCTAAAAAGGGATAATAAAGTAAAACATACGAAATTCTATTTTCCGTTAGTAAATAATAAGAAATAGTACTCACCATCACAATCTTCTGCTCGTACGTAGAGGTCAAAACGTAGGAATGAAATTCCAAGTATTGATAAGAATCTATAAATTAGAAACCCTTGTAATTATTTAAGCCAAAACAACTTTAAATTATATGAATTTATTGCTGATACACTGACGATGTTCAATAAATGGATAAAAGGACAGAGAGATGCATTGAAATAGAGAAAGAGCGAGACAGAGGGATACACTGAGATAGAGAAAGAGAGAGCAGGTGAAAAGGAATACTTTGGACAGGAATTGAATTAACAATCAACAAAATTAACAAAATATTGGTATTCTAAGACGAACTGTAAAAAATTAAGAGCGACATTTATGCACATAAAAATAATAAGTGAAAAACTTTAATTGTATTGCAGTTCTCAGAATTTCTACATTTTTCTATTCTAAAATAAATATTTTCTACAGAAAACGCAAACAGTTTTCTGATTTCTGCACATTATAATAAACGGGAAAAATAATTCTTAAGTATTAAAAATATTACCATCAATTGTTCTTCAACTAAGCACAAATTGTTTAACTTGCACGAATCAAGAAAAGAACTGCAGCCATTAAGATAAAGAGGTTCATATAGACCGCACAGACTATTTATAATTTACTGGATATAATTCAATTCTTTAAGCACTTATTTACTTTTAATTGCATTTCATTTACTACAGTACATTCATAAATTTATTTTCGTGACGGAGCTGTCGGACTACTCTAATATAAAGAAAATATTTACACAGAGAGTTTAACTGCATAAACCGTGGAACTGCAAACCATTGAAAACAATCTGTTTAAAAGATGACGTGGTAATTTTTTTATGTAAATTTTAGCTTTATGCTATTTTTTTATTCTTGCGTTTGAACAATTTTGTCGAATTATATATAACCATAGTTATTTTAACATCCGTTATGAACACCCAAAGTGCGTGGTTTTTAAGCAAATATAAAGGTGATTTTTTGCGTGTAGTGGTTTTACATGTTTATACCAATAGTTTTGTCTTATTTCGAGAGCCTCAAAGCTTTTTAACAAATTCCCTTATTTTAAGGACTTTAAAAGAATAGTAAATTTTACGAAATTAATAGTACTTTTCATTTTATTATAGTGCTTGATTTTACGGTTGGATTTTTCAGGTTTTTATTTTGTAATTAAATTATAATTTTACAAACCTCAAATATGTAGTTAAATTGATCACCTTAATGAAATAGCCATTAAGAAGTATAATTACAAGCTGGCCTCTACTATTGTCTTTACAATGCAGTTTTAATTAATTATTAATTGAATTACTGAGAGGTACTAGTTGTTCGTACTGTACATTTTTTCTAGAGACAGCCATCCAATTTAATTGTTTGGAATGTTTGTATTGTTCCTTCAGCAATTTATTTTGATGAAGTATTAATAAATAATGCAAATAATATATACATACACTCTCTACAGAACAAATTATTGTAGTAACTATCAAGATACTCCGGACAACCAAATGTGAGTGTTGTCCTTATTTTAATAGAAACACGTTACCTACAAAATTACTTTATTTCCCAGTGAGGGACAACTGTCAACTCTGTGATTTATGTTGTTTTTTTTGCAATTGGAGGCATGTTACTTATCGAAGAAATATTTTGAACCTATGTCACTGCAGCAAGTGGTGTCACAAATAATTCCTTTTTTTTTTTATACTGGCCACAACCTTTCTAGGTTAGTTTTATGTGCCTGTGTATACGCTTGTGTTCATTTAATTCCTTGTGTTTTTGTGTGTAACTCACTGACTGAATTCCTCATGTAGTTGCATTTGTTTTTCTTAATTTACTAGTTGACAACAAAATCCGTTGTTACTTGTCTGTAAGTCTGCGTGTATTTGCCGGTTTTCTGTGACATACTAACTACTACAATGGCGTATGTCCAAAATAATTCTTCGATAAAAAATATGACTTTCTGCTCAGAACCGTGGCGTATCAGATTGAAAGTACGGAACGCCACAGTTTCGAGATAATGTGTCTTATCACACGTTATCGTAAGTTACTGAAGTGTAAGTTATAATCATAATATTTTGTATTTTAAAAAGATCATATATATATATATATGATAAGTAAATATATTATACAATGTATGAAGTTGAAGCCAAGTATTTTGCACGTCCAATGCCTATAGAAGTGCGGGAGGTCATAGGGTGACAAAGCAAGTGCAACACACCTCATCCAAAATCCTAGGCGCAAATGACTGAATTTGCGTGCTGCCTTCTCGACGACATTTCGCCTTTGTGAGACATCCAGTAGTAACTTTATAATCTTTCTCTGCAATATTGAATGAAAAGATTATTTTTTTAACGTCTATTACTTTTTTAATTTTTTGTTGCAAGATGTGAAATTGTACTTATAAAGGAACCCAAAAACACACATTTTCACCATTTTCGGCCGCTATAAAATTAGCTTCACAAATTACTGGTAGACCTGAAAAGAGTATACACAAACAAGGTTAATTCTACTACAAATTAGATATATCAATGTTAAAAGTTTGTCACAGGGAAAATTTCTGCCGCATGAGCGCTAGTATCGGCAATGGGTTCAAATTGACCAATCACAAAGCTTTCCTGAATTTTAAGTTACATATATTTAATAATTTAAAACGCGAAATTGATTTATTTTAATTTTAAAATGTCAGTTAAATGAGTTATGTCATTTCCAAGCCTATTGAAATTTAATTTTGCCACAGTTCGTATATTATCTGGTCACTTTGCGATAGCAGCGAAACTAGCGGCAGAAATTTACCCTGTGTCAAACTCTCCTATAAGAAAATACATTTTCTTTCTAACCTGCGGTAGAATTAACCTTAACGCGAGTAAAGCGTTCATTGAATACTCTTAATCAGTCATTTCATACGTAAGTTGAGAAGTTATTACATATTCTTCTATCGGCTGAATCTCTGTACACCGCTCAGGGGCCCGGGTAGGTGTCTATCTTCACGGAATATCAATTCTCATAATAGAAATGAGTGCATCGGACGACGTTATCAGTTCACACAACTAATGCAGTTTAATACACAGAAAATGGGACAGTATGACTAATAAACATTTCAAATTCACTCATTCGAAGGTATTTCCCTTTTTACCGTAAGAGGCATTGGGTGACTTTGGGTCACGTTTACACAATTTAAATTCCCACGTGTGTCAACTGTGAGTAAATATTCATTAAATGTCGTGTAGGAATATTTACTTTTTCGTTACAGACCAACTAAGGACCGCGGTAAGATAACTACACTTTTTTCTTCTTCTTCATCCCCATCACAGTTATCCTATATTTATATGAGTGTAGACATTTGTCTACTAGAGTTAAGGGCGTTGGACCCGTAAAATTTCATATTTTTTATATTTGGACCAAACACTGTTTAATTTTTGCACACCAGATAACACGTCATTTCCCCAAATAAAAAAAAATTAGGCCCCATAATTTTTGCATAATTACTCATCAAAGTCACAAAATGGCCATTGCGGTGTAGCCAAAATCAATAAATGTAATTTACTGATAAATTTAAAATTACAGTACCTGATAGTCAGTGTATCAATGCATTTTGTGACATGGTTGACAAAAGTTAGTTTTGAAAATTTCAGTAGTAGCCAAAAGTCAAAGTTATGCAAAAATTTACTCATTTTCGTCAATTTTTTTAAAAATACAAAAATGTATCGCTTTGTGTTTACAAAAGTGTCTTGAAGTAGCTCACATAGTTAAGAATTAATACGAATGATCTTGTTTCTGCAAGTTAATTATTTTTTTTTTTTTGGCTACACCGCAACTGCCATTTTGCGACTTTGATAGGTGATTATGCTAAAACTATGAGACCAAATTTTTTTTATTTGGGGAAATGACATGTTATCTTATGTGTAAAAGTTGAACAGTTTTTGGCGCCAATATAAAATTTTGGATTTTTACGGGTCCAACGTCCTTAAAACTAAGATTGTTAAGTCCCAGAGTATAATTTCAGCCGTCTGTAACCTGGAGAACAGACGCTGGCCAACCGCTGCACAATCCGGAAGCAGGTTCTATTTGATTTTGAATTTCGTTCTACAAGTAGATTTACCTCTTCTGCCAGTTTCGCCGTACAGGTGATATTCAACTCCGCCTATACTACCGTTGAAGTCTTCATCAACCCTGGCAAAGGTTAAGGTGCTGTCATACAAGCTAGCTGAACTCAGTCTTTTTTTTCCACGAGGTATTACTCCTCCTCTCCTCTTTTCTCAACATGCCTTGGGACTGGCTGTGGCGAACATTGTTTGGAATTTATCGCAAGAAAATTTCTTTACTTAGGGTTGTCACATATGTGAATATGTGTGTGTGTGTGTGTATATATATATATATATATATATATATATATATATATATATATATATATATATATATATATATAATTTCTTAATGTTAATGTCACCCTCACTTACAGTACGCAATTTCAGGCTCATCCTTTTGATGAAATTTCGTTCTCGATCCGACAGTCATCTTCTGCCTACCGATAAGTAAACTGCAAGATATTATTCGTTTATGAAAATTATTTGGCTACCATCATCACATTACACTTGCCAATTATATTATCAAAATAAATGTTTTCTGGTATCTTTTGAAACTCTGCAATTTGTTGTGAGTGTTACTCGCAAAACCTTGTTTCAGCAGGAAACTTGTAATTTTCTTCTCTATATATAATATGAAGTGCCCCAATCACTCACTCACTCATCAACGCACAGCCAAAACCGCTGAACCTAGGGACGAAAATTTTGAGGGTGGCTTACCATACGCTGTAGGCACCCACTAAGAAAGAATTTTTCGAAATTTGAAAATTAAGAGTGTGAAAAGGTGTGACATGTGTTTCAAATGAATTTTCGATAGCACTTAAACATGTTGAGATGTTAAATTTTGCTTTCAAATAATGCTTACAATATGAATATTAAATAGTTCTTTATTTTTAAATTTCAAAAATCATGGGGTGAAAAGCCGTATACTGTGTTTTCAATCACATATCGACAAATCCTAAGCTCGTTGAGATATTCAGGTGATTTTCTCATATAAATTAAGATTATGCATGTCCCTAAAACATTGTGTGTGTGTGTTTGGTAGATAAATAAACGCTGAAAACATATATTGATTTATACGCTTTTTTTGAAGCCAATATGGATAAGATACTGAATGACAATCCTAGGTATTGGTATTTGCCAACATTATGAGTAAATATTTATCTATAATTTTTAATTCGTTACGTGTGATCTCTTGCGCCTCAGTTAAATGCACGAGGTTCCGGCGTCAGAGATTGTGCCTCAGAAGTTCGTAACACTGGAAACAATTTTGTTTAAAACGTTGGATAAAAATATTGTCTAGAATTGCTATTGTTTAATATTCGCAAATTGGCTTCAAGAAACCTACAGTTATTGATTAATGCTTTTAGCGTAGAATTATGTACCACGCCCTCTTAAGGAATTTTTTTTAAATTCATCCTTTAAAGGCATTAAACGAAATTTGGTTTCCAATATATGTAAAACCTGTTGAGATAGCGAGATGACTTTTGAATAAGAAAGAAGCTTACGTAAATACCTAAACAAGCTATTTCATGATTTTTCAAAAATCTACAGTTTAATGGGTGGAAATATGTAAAATGTTCCAGTAGTCCAAAATGCAGGTATGCCAACAAAGAAATAAATTAAAAGTAATTTATTTTTTACATTCCATTGACACGTAAATTTCATTGGACATGGACCTGTATGTACAGATTTGATGATCTTAAGCATTCTGTCGACCTGTCTTGGCACAGTTGTTTGGAACGCTGGTAGAAGGTTTTCGATTTGAATCCCGTGTAAAGCAAGACGACGGGGAATTACTGTGATATTATACATATACGCAAACATTACATAAGAGTTAATTTTTTACTCGAAGCATGAAAATTTAAGATTGGCTTACCCTAAGGGGTGACATAGGTGAAATGTATTTTCTCTGTATACTCGATATCTCGGGGCCGCGGTGACCGAATGGTCAGACAATTCGCCTCTCATCAAGGCGATCCGGGTTCGTTTACGGCGGGGTCAGTCCCTGGATTTTCGCATGTAGGATTCGTGCCGGACGATGCCGTTAGTCGGCGGGTTTTCTCGGGGATCTCCCGTTTCTCCCGCCTTTCAATCCGGTAATGCCGGAATGCCAGAGCTGAAGACCACGATGTTAAGCGCTGACTAAAATCTCTCACTCATTCACTCACTCACTCGATGTCTCATAAATCTGGTGGGGTATCATTATGCCTTAGAGGTTAAAAGCCGTAAATTACGTTTTCGCCATGTCCACAATATCTCATTTACTCTACAAAAAAAAAAATTGTATAGTTTTTCCTTCAACGCGGCCGGGCAGCTAGAATTATACATAAAAACATATATAAGGATCCATTATAGTAAACAATTTTTAACGTTGTAAAAATAATTTTAAAATGGTTCATGTACAGTTTCAATCCTTTACCATTTTTGATCGTACATTTAATGGCAAAATTTTTGGTCTAGTTAACAAAAGTTAAAAAAAATATGCTTTTACTGTGATTTTCTTGGACTGTATAACTTTGCCGTGCCGTTGTTCGTCTCTAATCTGTTGTGAAATTCCGTACACACTACACAGTTAACTGTCAACACTGCACTGACCATGGCTAATCACGTAAATGTTCTCCTGCATTGCATTCCGGGTTGGATTTCATTCAGGTTCTTTTAGAAGTTTTGTATGTGGGGAACTCGCGAGTTTCTCAACGTACTCTAGTTTTCCTGCCTTAGAATACCTGCACTGCTCCACTCATATCACCCCTCACCAACGCAAACATCACTGTCAGTGTCACAAATTTCTATTCATACCGTTTTTGCGAGTTTTATTTTGTAACACCTTAAAGAAAGCATACATACTATATCTGTTAAATAGACGCGTTGCAAATTATCTGTAGTATTTATCTTAATTTTTTCGAAACGGATATCACATATAGGCTAGTCATCAACTTAAAAACGGTTATGTTTGAATTTATTTAATCTTTTATGAATTTCCTTTGAACGTGTTTGTGCTGCCTTAGTTATTTATTCATTTTGTATTCAACATTCACTTCACGAATCCAACCGAGCCTACACAACAGGCATAAGATGTGATGTCATACGGTACACAATTATTGTGTGGCATTCGCATAAGTTTTATTTTCTTCTTAACTGAATTTATATTTTTAACTTTATGTAGTGAGCATCTGGAAATCAATGACTGAGAGGAACATACTGATGAAAAAATTATTGAGTTTGGTTCTTCTGACGAACTTAAGGTATATTATACATGGCCAGAAGAGTCACAAAATCAGTTTACAAAACTGCTACTTAGCGTATAACAAATTCCCTCAGGAAAAAAATAGTATTCCTTCGTTTGAAAGGTGATTGACAGAAGTAACATAACTTTATCATAATTGAAAATAAAGTAATTTAATTTATAATATATAATGATCTAATGTAAGACAAAAAGCAGTAGTCGTTAAAATGAAATCGTATTATTGTTTTTATACTGCCCTATCACCAGTACGCAGGCGATTTTCATCGCCATGTTTATATTTTTATTTGTACCAGATATTTTTTTTTTTATTTTAGACACAAAATGTGACTAAATTTGGCTCTAATCAGATTTTTTATCTCTCATAATTTTCGCTTGATAGCTTGTTAAAGTCAAAATTTAAGGACTACATTAAGCCAACTGACGTACCAAACTGAAAAAATTCACAGTGGATAAAGACGTCGCAGGCTACAGCGTCACGTTCATAAAAACAAAGAATAAAAAATTTTTGTATTTAAATAAAAATGCTGAAATTTAAAATCTAAATTTAAAATAATCAATGTGTTTTGATACGAAAATAATTTATTTTGTGCATAAACATAGCTTCATTTGTAGCCTACAACATTGTTATCCACTGTGATTTTTTTTTTCAGTTTGGTATGTCAGTTGGTTTTAGTGACGTCCTTAAAACGGAAACATACTAATTTTGGCTTTAACGAGCCATTACGCAAAAACTATGCGAGATAAAAATTTTTATAAGAAAAAAATTTTGTCACATTTTATGTCTAAAACAAGAAGATAATATCTGGTACAAATATAACAATAAAACATGGTGGTGAAAATTGCTGTAGACCGCGCCCTTAATGTGCTAATAGCTCTTACTTTCGTTTGTACAATGACATGCTTAGGTATAAAATATCGTGAATGGAAATAATTAGCCAAACCAAATTATCTCGTTAAAATTTGACCGTAAAATTCATAAAATTTTACACTCCTGTCAAATAGGCTTTGATGCCTTTGCAACGATACATCTAGCATTTTTGAGTTGGTGACTGAAAACTTAACATTATATCTCGTATGGGGAAATGCTAAAGTACTAAACACAAATCGAAAACAGTGACAAAAAAGTAATTTTGTATATTGCTTTATAAACCTGTATTATTTTATTATGAAAATAAGGTTTCGTAATCAGTACTGAAGCACTGTGTTACTTCTTCAGGACAAAATCTTTCTTGTACAGAACAAAACATGTTGTTACTTCTACAAGTTCTTATTGTAACAACAGTACAAATAATACTGACAACCATGCATGATTTTACAGAGTGGTGGTACCTGCATCAATAAATAATTCTCAGTGAACGTATGTCATATTTTATTGATTGTGTAATAAATTTCATTTTTCAAACTTATATCATGTTGGTCACCTTCCATTGTAAACATATTGTTTGAAACAAATATGTACATAATTTTTAACCTAAATGGAAGACACACTTGCAGGTCGTGGAGACTTACCGCAAGACTGGTACATTCTTGTTCGCCATAGCTTGAGCAGACCAACCCTACATTGACGTAACACTGGTACTTGCTTGTATTTAACGGAGTAATATAAGCAAGACTCGGAGTAGTGCGATAAGATATTCATCAGATAAGATCAATTTGAGTCTATTGTTGTTGGTAGTGACAATACAAATTGGCTATCTCAAAAACTGTCCGACTAACGCTTAAGTAACTACATACGTGTATCTAATGTATATATTATATAAATACAAAATATACATACATTAAACACGTACACATTTTTTTAATGACCCTTAATGTCCGGCTGATAGGTCAATCAAGTTGGTCATACACAACACTTAGAGGAATTGGCCATGGCCAATGTTAAGAAACTATCATCTGGAGAAACTTAAAAATATTTACAAATCTTTATCTTAAAGGGCGGAGCCGAGAATCGTAACCAATTTGTCCCGAATGTTAAGGTTGTTCACGTGTTATATTTTTACGTTATGGTATTAGTTTTATAGGCATTACTTTTGACTACAACTTTCAACTTGTGAAAATGTTTTTTTAGCTCGTGTAGTCTACGCTTCTTTTAGGCTCTTATAACAATAAGTAAAGGTTCCTTGTTTTATTTCATCTTTAAAAGTTTGGAACCACGGGTATTGTAAAATTATAAATAAATCTGGAAATTAATTAATTTTTTCCTGGGTATGTTTTATGCTCAACAATTGGTCACCAGTTGTGCGGCATTTTCTGACACTGCCGACCCCAAGAGTTTCATATCAAATTACTCGCCTCAGTGTCAGCTATCTCATTACGGGGAATTTAACCGTCATTCAAGTACACGCTGTATACATATGTAGGGTATATACACACATATATACCCACTTACATACACACATGCGCACACACACACACACACACCTACACACACACACACACACACATATATATATATATGTGTGTGTGTGTGTGTGTGTGTGTGTGCGCGCGCGCGTGTGTATTTAAGAGAACCCTGACTGACGTATCAACCTGCAACCCCCAAACCACTGAACTTTATCATGAAAATTCTTGTATGGTTTACCCTCAGGTTGTAGGCGACCACTAAGAAGAAGAGATTCCTCGAAATTCGACCACTAAAGGGTGAAAAGGGCTGAAGTGTATTTCCAAAGAAACGTTTATAGAGCTCGAACCCGAGTGCATATCATCGTGATTTTTACTTTAGTTGGATACACATAAAAATGTTTATTAACTAATTTCAGGATTCTTCGAAGTTTAACATTTAAGTTGGTTAAAATACCTTAAATGTCTTTCCCGTTAATTATCAGTATCTATCGAATCTTTCGGGACAGATAGTTGGTTTTCACTTCAAAATTTTGCATACGTAAACATCCAAAAAGTGACTTTAGGATTTTTTTAATATCGACCCCCTAGCAGAAAAAAAGGGGTGAAAATATGATTTTTATGAATCGTATATGTCACTAGAACACAATTGGCTATCGTCGTGATATTTACTTCAGTTGGTTACGTATACAAATGACTATAACATAACTCCAAGACGTTCCGAAAATATTTAATTAAGTGGGTGAAAATACGTGAATTGTGATTTCGATTATTCCTCCATAGCTATCGAACCAATCGGTAAATCGATGTGCTCTTTGCTTAAGATTGATGATTTTGTAAATATCCAAACTAATATTTTAATGTTTTTTTTTTCTTTTGAATTTTGCCCTAAAGAGTAAAAAAAAAAGGGTAAAATTTGTTTTCGATATACACACACATACACACACACACACACACACATATATATATATATATATACAGGGTGGACCAGAATTCATGTGCCAAAGTCCGGGAGGGGATTCGTTATGGAAAATAAGGTGGGGTATATAAACAAACACTATTCTGTGGTAAATATTAAGGGAGCTACGCCACGTTGAAAAAAATAATTTTTTAAACATTTTTCGAAAAATACTAGAAAATATAAGAGATAGAGCCACCAAAATTGGCATAGAGCTCAAAGAATTGGAGCACATTAATGTATGAAAAGTTGGTTGCCGTGACGTTTCCCTTCGCGGCTATGTAGGGGTGACTC